>BMAO01000174.1:0-17234 GCA_019973975.1 Trichonephila clavata | reverse complement strand
AATTCTTTTTTTTAAAATCCATATGTAAGAACATCTTTCCTCGTAGGAATAGATTCGATAATACTATTTTTTGTATTTTTTTAATACTTTGTATTGCCTATTAAACATACTCTAAGCAAAGCTTATATATTAGTAGCAAGATTTCTTAGTTTTAATTGTGAAATTGTCGCAACATGGAGGTCGCAAGTGTAGTAGGTTTCGAAAAGAAAGCAGACATAATCTTAAAAACAGATACTTTTATTTTAGCCGTAACCATTTATGAATGATTTACAACTTTATTGCTTAACTTGGGAGCAATTTTAAAATCCTAATCTTAATTTAACTTATGAGATTATTCTAAAAGACTTAACTGAAATCAGAGTTTCCTATATCAGAATCTTTCTAGAACCACGACAGTTCGGTGCAACTCTATTGCTATTTTCTCACTAACTCCAGGAGGATTCTAAAATGAATTTCAAGCCACACGCGCGCGATTTCCTAGTCGCAATTCAATTCTACTTCTCCTTTGTTACCACGTTCACCTCACCCCCTCCCAATATAAGGGTTTAAATAGCATTACATTTGCATAAAATCAAGTCATCTCTACGGAAAGTGGTTTTTAAACTATAATCACAGTTAAAGAACAGTTTCCCTGAGAGGAAAACCCGCGAATAGAACCCATTAGGAAGTTAACACCGGACAATAAACTTAATTTTGACATAAATTTTAATTTTGTTTTCAAGTTATAGAGGAACTGATCATCCGCATAAAAAATACAAATTTATTCAAAAATAAAAAAAAATTCTCACGATCAATCACTGTTTTTCTCTATTCCACAGATTTAATTTTCCTAATATTTTCTTAAGACAAGGAAGACATAATCAAAGAAATACAAAGTAATTGTAATTCACAGCAAAAACAACATCGTCTGACAAAAAAAAAAACATTCTACTAAAAAATATTAAAGAAAAATAATTCGTAGGTCTGGAGGCAAAAACGATTAAATAGCAATTGTCTTAAAACGTAAAATAGTTCAACACAGTTTTATTAGTCATTTCTGGGTTTTCTGACTGTTTATGAATTAAAATAAGACACCAATTAATAGGCAAAAATATATATTTTTTATTTTTAATCCAAACAGAATTTAAAGCGTAATTTTTAGTCGTTGCAATTTCAATAATGAAGCTCACTATTGGTGAAGGTAAGATTAATATAACATAAACAAACAAATATAAACATATAACTAGATCGTGTGTACTATGAATGATAGATATTTATAATTGAGAAATGTGACATTGTCCCTTAACATTTGTATAATTATGTACTATCTGTCTGATAATCATCGTGAAATCTAGAACTTTCTTTATAAATATAACAACACGATCGTTTTTCGATGGATCTATTAACATGGAGATATCGATGGTAACGAAAATATATACTTGTTAGCCAAGAGATGAACACTTGAGACACAAGACAACAAACCTCTTCTTCCAGAGTCACTTTAAAAAACATATTTTTTCTGAAATTAGTGGATATTCTTAAATTTTTGAACAGGCAGAAAAAATCAACAGGCAAATCTTGGGCTAACATTCAAAAATAGTACTTGAAAAAAGTTTTGTCAAAAGCTCCGTATAGAGGCTGTGGCAAACTTCAGACTGCAAACAGGTCATAATTGCATAGCACATCATCTTAATGAAATAGATATCTAGTTACATGCCAAATTTGTAATTCCGGCATCAGAATGCAGAACATCTTATATTCTCAGGATTAGATAAAGTGTCTCAAAACGTGGTGGAATAATAAAAGTGTACTGGAATACCAGAAATTTCATGATCTCTTTGTAAAGACTACGTGTCTTATGTTCCTTTCCTTTTTTGTTAATTTTTAGCTTTTTCTTAGTTCCCCTTTACCTAACGCATTATGATTTACTGCAGTTTTTTTTCTTGCAATATATTTTTATAATATATACATGCTACATCTCGAAAATTAAGACATGTACATAATCAAAACACTCAAGTTTGGGAAATTTAATCCGTTAGAGCTAATTAATTAATTAACGATATTCAACTGTAAAATTAATTATATGCACTGTTCACTTAAAATAAATAGTCAAATCATTTTCTAAGGTCTTCATTAACATACAAAAAAATAAGACACCGTTTGACATTAAATACTTTTTCGGAACAAAAACGGCAATCTTCGCATTTCGATCAAAATGTCAGTTGAAAACGAACTTCTGCTATAAAACCTATTCGACTTCCCCTCTAAAATACTCGTCATAGAACTCCTGCTGCCATGCATCTTAAAAGAGTGTATTTAAAAGAATATTTTTGCTAATATCGTCTGAGTGTTCGTAAAAATGGTTATTCTATGTAATTTTAAATTGAGGGGTATTTATAAGTACCATCGGTATAAAGGGTTAATTTGTTCTGGTTTTTTCTGTAAGCATTTGTTCTTTTTTATTATTTAAGATTGTTCTTGTATGACACTTAAGCTGATTCATGTGTTTAGATTGATTCCAATAAAGCAATATGTAACAACTGCAATTTTTTTAATATTCTAATGAATAAAATTATGAAAACTATGGTTGTAATAATCTCTAACATAATAAATAATAAGGTAAATAATAATCAACATTCCTTCAATAAAAGTTTTCCGAAAATTTCGAACCAATAATATGTGTTGAAGTACTAAATTACGGTACACTTACGTCAAAATGTCAGTTATACTTCTCTGATGCATTCATCTCCATTAAAAAGCAATCATTTTGTCTAAGAGTTTAAATATATGTAACCACCACACATTTGGTAATAATTAGGTGTTCATAGTAATCTCTCTGAAATTTTATATATGAGAAATAACTAAGTTACAAAATGAGGTTAAGAATCGTGATATATTAGCTAATTATCATAATGCTTTCGTTATATTAATCAGCAATTACAAAAAAATTGTATTATTCATATTAGAGGTAATGTTATTAGGCTCCATACATATTGTCTGGATGTATGTCTGAATGTAAAAGGAGTAATAATGTGCCCTCATTATTTTCATTCTTTATTCGCACCTATTATCTGTCTAAATGCTTGATTGTGTAAGAAATTAAGTCGTCAAATAATACTTAATTTCCCATTTTGCGACAGTAATTTGTGTGATACTTACTCGCATATAAGGTAAATTACAGTAATTTCCTTATTACGCATTTTTTCCCAATCTTTCAACGACACTTCTTTATTATATAGATAGTTCAATAGTTAACTTAATTATAAATATATTTATATTTCTTTATGAAGAAATATGTATTCAGTAAAAAAATTCACCGTTTCGGAAATAGACAATTTTTGCTTCGTTCTTTCAATTATCGTACCTTGTACTGTTTTTTTTTTAATAATGAGAGCATTGAACTAGGTGTTTTGTTTTTGATGAAACTGTAAGTGAAATGAAAATATTTTCCATTAATTTTATTTATTAATGTAAAGGAAAAATATTTCCCCTCTTTATAAAAATTTACATAATGTATATTATTTAACCAAGCGTTTGCAGACACGTTAAGTCCAAAAAGGTGAGAGCCATTTTAGTAGGGGTGGCACCTTCGAGTGGTGACACTCGTTACCAAATTTGGAGGCTTGAATTAATTTAGTTTAAGCTCTCTTCGGATGCTAAACGTTGCTGTGGTTTAATTGGGCTGAGAGTACCAGAGCCAAATTGACACTCAATGGATTTTTACATGCCGCATAATGATGTAACATGCTTGCCCAGGGACGTCTTAAGACTCTTTGAGGCTCTGGGTCCAGAAAGATTTTAAGACTTTTGAAGCCTTGGGTCCCCATGCAAGAGTAGGCCATACATAAGATATTTAAAAGTATACAGTATATAGCATGTATTGTCAAATAGTTGTTGAAAAGGCAATTTGAAACAAATAAATGTGCACGACTTACAATCTCAAACATCTAGGCACAAACCAGCTTGACCGATGACCGCATTTCAAATAAATGTAATGATTGCTTATGGTATTAGGCCTAAGCTTAGACATAGACAGTGGTCATCATTTAATAATACAGTTTTACCACTTTTATCCGTTAAAATGCAGATTGAAGTTCCTGTTTTTCGGAGAATATCTACGGGAATAATATTTGGCATTAAAATTATCCGGATCATGATTTTATTAAGGCCTTCACCGAGGGTAAGGCTTTGGACCTGGACCCTGTTGGCCCATGGCTTAAGACATTCCTGTGTGTGCCAATGATTTTCTCATTCAGAAAATATATCGACTCCAACCAAGATCGAAACCGCAGATTTACGATGCGGACGCGTTACCTTGAAGCTACCGGAGAATATTTAAATAAAAATTTTGTAATGATCAGTTAATATTTAAAAAAAAAAAAAGAATTAAGCTTATAATACCATAATTTAAAACCCAAAGAAATGGCAATTTTAGTGGATATTAAATTCATAATCCGCATTTTTTACTCTACGAATTATTGTTGTTTATATGGTCATAAAGTGTTATGAATTCATTCCCTGATGCTTGAAGATCCCCCGTGTAGAGGCTGACGATGGACGTCAAAATTGTCGTCGCTCAATGACCTTCTGTTGATGTGATGTGGTAGTTACGAGAGAATGGTGCCAGCCCAGGTGTCGTCCTCGTCACTTTACCGAGGAAAAAATGATGAAATCTGTAGCCACTAACCTTCGCGTTGCTTCTTACAGTGACGTTAATATAATTCTTTCTCTATCACACACCGAATGTTATGATAGCGTAAATATGTATTATCTGTAACAATTGCATAATTATTACATCATTATAGTTTTTTTTATCTTCTCAGACATGTTTAATACGTGTCTCGGTTGGACTAGATTATTAATGAATCGATGTATATTTTTTTATTTAGTTTTGTTATATATTTAAGTCTACTTAAACAAGACTTTGATAAATTAATTGGAAGTTTTACTTTGACCTTAATGAAATTCAATGCACTGTTATCGAAGTATTATTTCGGCGTCTTTCTTGTTAATTTTTCTAAATTCAATCTTCTTCAGCAAGATATTTTATTTCTTAAAATTTAGTGTAAACACGCTAATTCTTGAAGATTTTGAAATGAAATTTTTTTGTACATTAGGACCTTTTTTTTTATCATGAAAAACTCCATTATTACTGTTTAGAATTTGATTTGAAGATATTTTTTTATAAACAATTATTTTAGAGCTTAGGCATTTAGGCTTATATACTATGTTACCAGCACTAAGTTACGTCTAATCTTTGGTACAGTATAATACTTCTATAATATTTTCGTTTTACAAGAAATATATCAATTATTATAAAATCACATTCAGGGTCATTCGCTACCAGACCGACAAACTTGCCGGATGCGTACGGGGTAACACAATAAAAATAGTAAAAATAAAATTAGTCCAACAAAGAAAATAATGAATATTTCGTATGCATTAAGGCAATAGTATGACTCTTAAGCAGTCAGCATTGAAATGAATGATTTTATTTCTGTATACTTAAACATTATATTGAACAAAATCACACAATATTTTTTTAATGTTGGATGAAAATTGAGTTGGAAATATTTTGCTGAGAATGAAAGCAATTTATTTACACAAAATTTGGATTATTTCTAAAAGTAAAAAAAAAAAAAAAAAAAAAAAAATTTAAATCATCAACATATAATTTTATATTTCAAGAATTAAAACATATATATATATGTTACAGTTATTTGGATAATATATAACCGAAAACCTTGAAATTTTAAATAATTATTTTCTTGATTAACATTAGAGAAGAAAGTTCTTTTATGATAACTTTGCTTTGTATATAATCTTAATTAATGTTAAATTTATTTTTGGAACCATTTTATACAGTAAAAAAGAACATATCACATTTTGCAAGTACTTTTTGAGTTTTAATACTTGATTATACATCAGTCAAATGAAAAACCTGACAATCACTTAAGCACTTGATGAAGAACATGATTTTATATACAAGTTGTTAACTTATAAAGAAAGATAAGTAATTATTTTTTATCTGAAAACATAAAACTTTTCAGCTAATTATGTATTTCATAACGTAAATACTTCAGCTTTGCATGTTAAGGAGGAAACAGTTCTCCTTAATATTATTTATTATAAATTGAAACATACCTTAACTCACTTACATAATAAATATTATTATTTAAATATAATTAATAATATATTATTAAATGCACATTAGGAACCTTTTTCTTAAAAACATATATCTCTATGTTTTAATTAATTGGAGAACATTTTAAGAAATAAATGCTGTCTAAGTTTTGTTTTTCTGCCATTCTAAATAATAATAATTCTCAAATATACTTAAGCTTCGATTTTTCTGAAAAATGCGCTGTTCATAATGCGATAAAAGCACCAGTTATTTTTCAAATAAACCATACCAGACAAATGATAGCCTTTAAAACCGCATTTATCATCAATTTCCTTTAGTTTTTTCTAAAATAGAAATCGTTTACCTTTAAACCAGAAGAATGTTCCGGTTTCAAAATAAACCCGATATTGCTTATGAATTAATGGAAAGAAATTCGAAGACTTTTGCCGATAGCTTAAGTGAAAAACTATCAGCAATAGCATCATTCGAAACGTCTTAAGTTGGTTTTTGATTCCAAAAACGATATTTTCATTTAGATATTTCCCACCACTTTAATGGTTTTGTTTTTGAGTATTTTGGAACAACTTAAAAGATTCGGTAATGCATTAAACAGGTTGAAAAAGGTAAACAAGTAATCGTTTATCGAACAATACTTATCTTATTCGTTTGTAGTATATTGGGACCCCGATTTACCGAATCCCTATCAAACGAATTTTTAGATTTATATAATATTTCTTTTCTCCGGATATAAACGAAGGAAAACAACTCTGTTTAGTGAATAAAAATACTCGAATTAATGAATTTTTCAACAGCCTTATATTTTTTTTATTAGTTTGGATTAGAAACAAATGCATTTTCTTTCAAATGAAATATCCTTTTTGTCTGGAACAGAAAAATAACTTTTCTTGAAAGCAGCAAACTTCGAGGGAAATGGGTGCAGCCTATTGTTAGACTTTACAGGAGCAAGATGATTCATGCGTGTAACCTATCGCACGAATTTTGAATAGGACAGGCACTTTCTTTCTTATCTCATTTCCCCTCGCAACGCAGGAGATACCTTAAGAATTTTTATCATTTGCTCTCTTTCTTGAAAAAGTGAAGGATAAAAAAAGTGATACGTACGGCTTAACAAAAAATTTTGATTGATTTGTCCGAGCCGAGGAGTAGTTATTCGGATGCAGAAATTAATTATGGAATTCCTAACAAAACTGTTACACTTCCTAATGTTTTAACATTAGTTTGGAAACTGTGAAAACATACCCCATACAACAGAATGTAAATGACACAGCATTTTCATCTCTACTTAAAGTCTAAAAAGAACTTGACTGAGTCTGGAATCAAAAAGATTGTCAAACATCTAGTCGTATCGTACGTCTAGAAACGAAACACATTTTTAGCTTTATCCATTTACATATTTATATTCAGACCCCGATTTAACGAATTCATCGGGGCTGAGCCTTTTGTTCGTTAAATCAAGATTATTCGTTATATTGGGATCCAAGCAAAATTCAAATATTTTGCATTTAGCTTTTGGAATTTCTACAGTAAGCAACTACAAAAAAATAGTACATAGTTACAAATTTTGCACTTTTTATTTAACACCTAGTGAATTATTATGCACCAGTTAATTGGAAATTTAAAATACTGGCAGATAGATGTTTGAAAATCTTTTTTTGGTTTCTGACTCAAACGATTTCATTCTTTGACTTTCTGCAGAGAAGAAAATACTGCACCATTTATATCCTGTATGTTTGTATAGTTTCCACAAACATTGTGCAGCATCATGAAATGTAACAGTTTGATAAGAGTTTCCTTATCAATTTCTGCATCAGAATCATTATTCATTAACTCCGACAAATGATCAGTTTCCTGAAATTCATTTGCACAGATAAGCAGGCCGTCATCAATTGTAACATGATTGTCAAAATCTTAAATTATTTCTCTGTGTTGGGGAGGGAGATGTAATAAGAATTCACCATTCAAAACTCATACAATAGGCAACACTTATGACTCATCCACACTAATAAAAAAAACTCTGCACACTTGGCCGTTAAAATTTTTTCCCTTCAAGAAATTTTTTGTTTTTGTTTTGGACAAAAGAAATGTCATTTGAAAAAAAATAATCCATTTTTTCTAACACAAACTAATAAAAAAATGCGGTTGTTCAAATAATTCGCTAATTAGGGTTTATTATTCGCTAAATAGGTGATTTTACTTTCGTTTTAATCGGGAAAAGAGAAAAATTCATTAAATATGGGTTTGTTAAATCGGAATACTACTGTATTTTATAATATTCGTTGAATCTATGGATATAACCTTTACCAATATTAATACAATAACACTCGGGTCCATCTTTGGATCTCCTACGTAAGAATAATCTTTTATTGCCATCATTTTTGCTCGCGCTTTTTTCTCTGCTTCACTCGTTGGAGTTGATTGGTAGCGGGCTGCATGACACATCTATTAATATTTTAAAATTACCCAGTAATTGATGTTAGTAGTATTCTTAGCTGCTGAATAAAAAGTATGCAATTTCTAACAATGGATACTTTTTATGTAGTTTCTTATTATAGAATTTCCAAACAGTAAATGAAAGAATTCCGGCATGGCTCTAGTAGGACCATGTAGCTTTGATCTGAAAATTGAACTAAGCAATATAATTTGTTTGGCTAATAGAAGTTTCATGGCCTCAGAAACCAATTCAAGTCTAAGTTTATTTCTATAAACACTAAGTTGAGCATATATAAAACCTTAATCAAGCCTATTGCTCTGTATGGAAGGGAATGGTGAACCTTCAATAAAGCAAAGGAAGAAAAGTTGTGACGAATCTATACGTGGCTCATTCTAACACCTTAGGGACTCTCTTAGAGAAATATTTTTCTCAACCAACTTTCACCAAAGGTAAGAAAACGTGATTATGCAAATTAAGTTTATTATATAAATCCTGTATTCGCGAGTTTTGAGAGTTAGGGAGTGGAGGATCGTTAGTTATTGCAGTACGGATCTAAGTTTATAAAAGTATGTACTGAAAGTGTGTCCCAGTGAGGATCAATCGGATCGGATTTGATCCCTCAAGTATTAGCGTTCAAGGCCTCAACTGTAAGACTGCTGCTTCACAAGATTACAGGTATGTGAGCATTTTTAAAATAACTTGTTAGTGCCTAACGGAGTTGAAATTGAGCTTGTATAGATTATCGTAGAAATTAGTTGAGGGTCCGTAACTATTATCCCCGTGCCGTCTGTCTCACCTTCGCGCTCTTAGTATTGACCAACAATCTTAATTGGATTGTTATTGAGCTTGCTTGATACTTTGTGACAATAAAATAATTAGAGTGAATCATGTCGACTAATTATTCAGTTCTCCCTACACGTCTACCCGGGTCCGAGAGAAGACAAGGAGAGCCTGAGGGAAGTAGGAATAGTCCTACATTACAAAGTGGATCATTTATGAAAGGAAAATCGTAAGGAAAATCTGTGGACCTATTCAAGAGGACAATGAGTTGAGAATTCTTTACAATCATGAAATTTACAGGAAATATTACACATATTGGGGGCTGACATTTGAGAACTATAAAACATCACGTGTTAGGTGGCTGGGTCATCTGTACAGATATGATGATGCTTTTCCTACCAAAAAAGTAACTTTTTTGAAAATTGAAGGGACCAGCGTAAAGGACGACCGCATACACAATGGCTAGATGATATTGAAAAGGACTTAAAACTAATGGGAATCAACCGATGGAAGGTAATTGTAACTGATAGGGTCAACTGGAGGAATATCAGAGAGTCAGCCCTGACCTGCAAAAGGCTGTTGAGCTTATGAAGGAGATGAAGAAATGGAAACAAAATAGTATTTTTGGGGCCTCGATATTATGTATAACCCCCGAATTAACGAATAAAATAATCAGTCTCTATAAATTCGTTAAATCGAGTTCTGACAGTATTTCCTTATTTCGGACATGTGTAAGCTTTAGTGTAAAATAATTATTAGTAGTTCCCCGAATAATTAGTTAATAATAGTTATTAATATTTTTAAACCTTCAGCGACTTAGTTCTTCGCAAACATCAGTTTTATCAAGCTAGTACACTCTTATTGCATGTTTCATAATTAATAGTGTGGCTCCAAACTTTGCAATGTTCTAACATTTCACCCTCGTGATCGAATCTCAAAAACACGGAATCGCGGGAGGAGAAATATAAATTTTAATGTCTACTTAAGTATTGATAATTTCTCAAGAAATAATGAAGGGGTATAGGATTCTGCTTCAAGCGAAAACACTCCTTCCGACGGAAATTAATGGACCCCGACGCATTCGATACTCTGGCTCAGATTTTGGCAATTACCTCATCGGAATTTGAAGTTAATCCATCAATATGCCCCCGCGTTTAAAGGGGGGTATTTAGAGTATTCGAGTAATGAAGTGAATGCGTTCGAATTTCACGCCGATGCATTTTGAGGTGACGGGTAAAAAATACAGGATTAGGAATAAATTGTTCAAGGTTTGAATTTTTTGTGTAAAAGAATTTTGTATCATTTATCAATGTTTCGGTTCAGGAATTTGCAGCATTCGACTGACGTTAAGGTTTTGCTGACGCTTCAAAATTGAGTTTCGGGAAAAAGATTTGTCTTGTTTAATGAATGCTTGTTAAATAATGTTGAACAAATTAAGCAGTTAAGTGGATGCTGTGATTTAGATTGTGACGGTAAATATATATATATAAGTGGATATATATACTATGGACTCATTATAATATCGAAAACTTATACAATGAAAATCATATAACACGAAACTCAGGAGACTGAAATATTTTTTCTCTTTAAAATAATTTCGTGTTAAAGGATATTGCAAAAATAAATAAAGGATAAAAAGAATTAAGTAATAAAGGATTTAACAAAATTAAGTTTATTGGAATACATTTTATATTAATGCGTTTAAATAAAAATCAACGAAACAAAAACATTCACAAGAACTTAATGAAATTTAATAAAAAATTTCAAGTTTTTTGAAAAATGAAACATTTATTGAGTTTTTGGGAAGTAATCCGGTATTTATCTTTGCGAGGTCTTTTTTAGCATTATTGTCAACAAATGGTTCGATGTCGTCCTTTTTGTTATCCATTTCGCCACTGGAAGGTGTGTCTAAATAACTGCGCATACTTTTCGCGACGTTCCTCTTTCGGGTGTTGTGGGAACAGGATCAGCGTTATTCATTTCATTTTCACTGTCGGAATCTGTATCAATAATATTTTTTTGAGTTTTTAGCAAATTCCGGAATATTTTTGTCTGCCATAACTGGGGTGTACACACATTTTTATCATGTACTGTAATGAATCCTTCCGAAAAGGCTAATGGGACAGTCCAATTTTCCATATTTTGTTCATTCCAGAAAAGAAATATTTCGTGTTAAAGCGATTTTAGTTTCGAGTTAGGAAAAAAATGCATTAAAATGCATAGCAGTTTTTTTGGGACCGTGGTATTACTTCGTGTTAACCGATATTTCATCTTAAGTGTTTTCGCGTTAAGCGTATTTTGCAGTATATAACAAGGTAGTTCGTGGTTATATGAAGGAAAAATATTATTAATTTTAACCTACATAAGCGGAAAAAATGCTCTATGATATAGATATTAAAATAATAATTTCAGAATTTAATATTGCCACAATGGGGTGGAATCTTCGAAAAATAATGGAAAAGAGACATACATTTTATTAGAGTTTTAAGCTCAAAATAAATTTCTTATTCTAAAATATAAATAATCAAAAACGATTATTATTGTTAAATAAATGCTGAGTATTGAATAGCACAATTGACATTGAAAAAATTCGTAACCTCAACACTCAATTTCCTTACCTCCCAATCAGTCTGATCCAAGCTTTTTTTCCGTGTTCTACTTCATCCTGCATTATAATTTCAAATACTAAGGAAGCTGTAAAATATATTTGATGTTTCTTTTTCTTGTAACTAAACTCATGTGCAAAGGTCACACACGTGGTTTTTGTCTTAATTTTGAAATACTTCCAGTAAAACTGATAAAAAATTTTTATTATATATTTTTCAAGAACAGGTAGAATACAATATTACCCTTCAGCTTAGGAAAATACGTTGTTTAGTGCTGGTTTTTGAAGAACCGCTGGACTCAGACCGTTCAAGCAAGACCAACAAACAAGTTAGTCCGTCTGTAGTGAAAAATGACTTCTCAAAATGGTTTAGATGACTCCTTGAGATGGACAGCCGTTAGCAGGCTTGAAACAGGACAGTCTCAAGTGGAGGTGGCTCGATGGTTACAAGTAGTCCGAAAGTAGTCTCCCGGTTATGAAATCAATTCCAAAAAATAGTACTATTACCAGGTAGGACGACCAAGGTTGCCAACGAACATCGGAATCTGCACAGAATAGCTACTTGACATTAAGCGCACGAGAACAAAGGTGGACAATGGCTCCTCATGGCCTTGCTGCTGTATCTGGAAGAAGAATTTCGAGGCAAATAGTCTACAGCTGTCTTCTAGAGACAGTCCTTTACGTCCAGCGTCCGGTCTAGTGCGTCACTTTGGCTGAATCCAGCAGGAAAGACCGGATATTGTGAAGCTGAAAAGTCAGTCAGGCACACCACAAAAATGGTGGGTGTCAAAGTTATTTCGGCGAGTCTTCACTTTAAGAGAAAATGGAGCTCGCTTTCAATTCTCCTATGTAACGCAATTCGCCAAATTTGGTGGCAAAGAATTCTTGTGTTTGGTGGTATAGTGTTGGGCAGCCGTACACTATGACGTTTTTGATGCGAATACTGTCAACTCATAAAGAGAAGATCCGGGAAGCTTATGGGAGGATTTTCTGGGTGCTATGGACCTGAATACATTTTTATGGACAATTGTGTGCTGCCACACGGAACTCAGTGTTGATGAATTTCATGAAGGAGAGGATATTCTCAGTATGTATTGACCCTCAAGGACTCCGGATCATAATTTTGTTGAGCATGTTTAGGATGATCTAGAAAAATCATTTCTCAAGTTAGCTCCCTCCCGGATTCCTCCCCCCCCCCTTCAGGTATGAAAAGTCCCACTTTTGAAAAAAGAGGCTATGTTGTCACAAACACTTATTGACGCCCTCATAAACAGTATAACAACTCGTTGTGAGGCTTGTAAAGCAGTTCACAATGGTCACATTCCATAAAAGACAGACTTTTACCGAGTTAAAATCCTTTGTCTCTTATTCATGATTTTATACTTTTAGATATGATTTGCAACTTAATTCATTATTAAAACCTTTTCCATACAGTTATGCTACCATATTCTTTCTGATATTGTAATATGTCTTTGTACCAAGTTTTGTAACAATGCAGTAAATAGTTTTTCGTTTTGACAGATTTTATATCTGTGACCTTAATTTCGGACTTTAGTAGGTATCTTCTTAAAACAATAAATATTAAAAAGTATTAAAATACATGTTTTTCTTAAATAAAAATTACTTTGTGTGACTTTTTGTCGTAAAAAATTTTCAAATTTCTAACTTCATTCCCCTTTCCTGGCAGTATTTAATATAAAAATTCATTTTTCTCTTATGTTTACCTTCATTTATATACCAGAGAAGATCTTTTCCGCATAGATAGGGTTTGAAATTCTGAAATATTTCAATCGACCTACTACTCAGGATTTTACCGAAATACAGTATCGTTACAAAATTATATCAAACTTTATCAGTTTTCTTATGTCGCATTTGTAAGTATTACCCTTGTTAGTATATACATTACAGTTAAATCCTCATACACTACTTTATAACATGATTATTCAATTGCTTTTCACGCTTGAAAAAAATCTTTCCAACGAAGTGTTTACCAACTCGAGCATACATAACTTTAACATACCATTAAATCTGTGACATTTCTACATTCTCCTTAAAATATGGTTTTATTTTTATTTGAAGCCAACCACCTCATACCCGCATATAGCGCAAAATTTTAAAATCAAAATCTCATTGAAATTTGCTGATATAGAAATGATAGCCTTAAAAATAAAGAAATGAGCATTAAAAATTAGATTGCTACAGTATGCAAATTATGTTCATTTAAAGGAAATGACTACCTTATGAACTTTCATAATTTAATAACATGAAAAGGTCGTCTTCCGTTATATCTTCTATCACATCATCGAATGTTGTCTCATCTTCACCCCACAAAAGTTACCTCTGATCCATACATCTCCCGTTTCATCTAGTTTAGTGGTTCCAAAACTTTTTTAACCATGCACCCCTTTTTTAGTCAAAACTTCCCCAAGCACCCCTTTTAACCCGGCATCATTTCGTGCGAAAAAAACAACCTAAAGTTCTTGCACAGGGTGTATCATACCAAGGGTGTTTACATTATGTTTTTACCGTAAAATTTGTATACAAAGTTAAAACGGAAGAAAAGTAGGAAATATATACAATATGTTTGTTACAATTTTTAAACGTAAATTTAGATTTTTTTGTTTTTTAAGGGCTTCTTGCTTTGTTTGTACACTCCTTTAATCTCGTCATGAGTGTGTGTGATGTTTACTGGATATTATTTATTTTTCAATCAGTACCTTTTTCAAACTAACATATAGGAGTAAACTTCTCTATTATTTAAATTTAAAAAAAATTGGAATATATTTTTTATTTTCTCTTATTTTGTTCCAGCAATAGTTTTTTTTAAAAGTTCATCTGAAAGTGGATAAGATGTGTACTAGTTATCTCTTTAAAATTACCTTCTTCTCAATGTTTTTGTGTCTTTAATGTAAAACATTTATTTTCAACAGTGTCTCCTTTTTAAATCTGGTTTGATTTTAGTGGAGGAATAATACTTTCTGTTATATCTCTTCATATTTGATTTTTTTCATCATAACCGCAAAGATAATTTCTTCATCCGAAAATATGTTGACTATATTTATTTAAAGCTGCATCTATTAAATTACTTAAATATCATATTTATTTATCTTAACTACAATAAGAAGCCATAGCATAAGGACGATTTAAAACATGCTCCTGCATTCAGAACTGTAACGGTGATTTACACGCGCAGGGTATGACGTACCCGAAGACGATATCCAAAAATATATATTTAGATTTCGCCTACAAGCTAAGGCCCCTCAAAGGATATGACCTTAAAGTCACTACACAAGAAAATATTTATTTTCTGTAAAAGGTTTAGAAGGAGCGTTGAAAAAATTTAAAGGTGAGTATGATACACCCTGCGCGAGAAGTCAAATAGTCAAATGCCTACTGATCTCTTTTTCAAGTCAAAACTTTCCCAAGACAGAGTGAAAAAGTTATTAAATAGTAAAAAACAAAAATACTTTTAAAAAACCCTTTTTGTAGAAGAATAATTTATTAAAATAATAACTTTTCTTTCACATAAAATTTTAAAAAATTAATGTCTTGTAGGAGCTTGATAAGCTGTTATGAGTGTATTTATATGTCTGTCTTAATATTTGTGAGTAACAACTGCAAATCCCAACAAGCACACTAATTTTTAGTTGGTTTCTTTATCCCACCTTCTTTTTGTGATGAGGATTATAACAGCACTGAATCCACGCTTTACAAAATTGAAACATGTGAACGTAGTCAACAACTTCTGTACAATTACCTACAATATAGGATATAAAATTGGGATCTGTTTTGTAAACAGAATTTGGTATCCTTGTTCAAACATTGTCTTAAGTCCTTCAATTGTGGGTAAGATCCTCCTCTATTAGAATGGATTCATCTGTGTTTAGGATCTGAGTTTTAGTTTACACACAAAAGTGTTCAACCCCAGTCGGAAATGTCCACGGGAGTTATTGTTATTTATTTAAATTTCCATAAAATAAAAATAGTCAAATTTTTTTAAATATTATTTATAAACCATGCGCGGACCGTGACATTGTTCAGGTACACCCAAATCAATTTTAATTTTCGACGGACCTTCTGAATAATATCAGGGACCCCTGGGTGTCCGTAGGAACCACTTTGGAAACCACTTCTCTAGATTGTGAAATATAACACCATTTTTGTAACCCGGGGAAGGCGCGCACTCGATGCTAAAGTTAGCAGTCTCGCGAGGTGACGGAGTCATCCAAATCCTTTTTTTTATAATTATTTTTATTGTGCATGACTAAAATCGCAGTTCCAGCGAATAATTTAAATAAACAAAAGTATACTTATATACCTACTTCTAAGGACTTTTTGATTTTTTTTTGGTAATTTTAAAAATCCAATCAAACTAAACTAAAATGATTCAAATGTGCGTGTGACATTAATTAAGGACAAACATAATAGATATCTTTCGCTTATATTACGGGAAGGATACTTGCAGGCAAAACTCTCATAATTTTTTCAAGTTATTTGAGTTTTATTGTACATCGGTGATTGACAAATAGCATGTTGAACTTTTCTTGCTTTCGTCTTTTTGACAGGACGCAGTGTCGTATATTCCTCGATAGAGATTCTTAGGTAGCATTTCAAAACCCTTCTTTCAACTCAAACGTTTCATGTTCATCGCTTTCCTCAAATTTACTCTGGCTATCATGATTAATATCCCTTATTTCGTCAGGTTCTTCCCTTGCTTGATCAGTTTCAACTTTATCCAACAGAGATCACACAGTTGCCCTTTTATTTAATTAAATCCTTTTCATTTACATTTATAAACCATCATGAGTCCAACAACACAGTAATTAAAAATCAAAACCACTAAATCGTTCACAGGAGAAAAATATAGCCTGTTCATACAAACTAATTAGGAAAAAAGGTGGTGGTGTGTGGAACTCAGTCACCCCAAGAACATTAAGACTTTGTAAAAAAAAACGATTGTCACATCCTAAAAAGAGAGATATATGCAACAAATACACTTTAATTCCATTGAAGACAGTCATACTGGAGAAAGCATAGAAGATCATTGGTAACACACAAATAAACAGTTTCCCCAAAAATAAAGATTTCGTGAGATTGGGGTGACTTGTGCCCCGCGTGATTGCTCCCGGGTTAAATAGTACTTTTAGTTATTCAGGCTTAATTTGACTGCATGCCCTCCGTATCCACTCACACACTACTTCCAGGCTGGCATGGCGCATTTGACGTCCTTTTCTAAATGCTTTTCACCTTCTAACATCCAGATACTTTCTAACATCTCCGTTCTTGTTCTTTAA
>BMAO01000173.1:0-126099 GCA_019973975.1 Trichonephila clavata | reverse complement strand
ATTTTTTTTGTCTCGTGGAACTCCACGGCTCCGTGGAACACAGTTTGAAAATCACTGGTGTAAATTAATAATTTTTTACAAAAAAAAACAATTAAAAAAGACCGATTTACTTTTAAAATATATCCAAGTCTGAAATTAACATTTTATTGCAGCACTGTATTCGAATTATCGTAAAACGGATGGATCTACACATTCTCGAAATTAAACCCACTTATTCACGAAGCAATTTAAAAAAAAACGGTTTTATAGTGAGTGTATCTCACAATTTCTACTTAAGTGCGCTTAAACCGCACAAAACGAACTTGGAATAAAAATTCAAAAGACGGAACCGTGAATGGGGCTCGGTGAGACTTCTTGTAGATTGGACTCTTGCTGAGCAATTCTCAGAGAACCGCATTGGAGGCAGGAAGCGGGCGTTTCTGTTCCTGGCCCATAAATGAGCCCCGAGGTTGCGCCCCGCTGAGCCCCGGGAAAAAAGGACGATTTAGCGGTGCGGATAATTCCGCTTTTCTTCCGAGCTAAAAGAGCGAGAAATCGAGATGCTCAGGAAGATTGGGAGCGTGGGATGCGTATTAGTTCGCTCTGGGAGGTTAAAAAACGTAATTGAAATGTCTGGGAGCGACTGAATGTTGTAAACGAGGAATTTGTGGTAAGAATACGGTGCGCGGATTAGATTCATCAACATGTTGTAACAGGCGCGGTCCTTTTCATTTACTGAAAGGCGTCTTCACTTTCGACTATAGCGGGTGTTAGGGTATGCTGAGATTGGTTTTGTCGGAGGCTTATATAAAAAAAAAGAAAAGAAAAACGTTATTCGCGCTAGAAAATCCTAAAATATTTTTAGCTTCTTTTTTGCGCTTTGGAGAAGGAATGGTATAACGGACTGGTGGCAATAACGGACTGGTGGTTGGAGAATTTTAACTAGGAATGCGGGGGTGAGCGGCTTTATGGGATGGAATATGCAATTTTCTAAATGAATTTTAATTCTGATGAGAAGTATCTTATGGTCCTTTCCTGCATGTTTATAAAGATGTTATTATACAATTGATTTTTCGTTTACCTCACGATGTACTAGACTTTTGGATATGTGTAAAAGTGTATTTTTTGACGACAATACGCTATTTCAGTATTCTCAGCACTGGAATAGCTAGTTCTGAATGGGCCCCATATCAAAATTTATTGAACACCCCTTTTGGGGGACCCCTTAATATATTAACAATATTTTCTCACACATGTTCGGGCTCCTGTAGCTTAGGGGGACTGTATTATTGATACGGCGCGGTAGCTACGCCCTGATTCTCAGATTCTATATATATATATATATATATATTTTATTAAATTTTGATTTTATATGAGAACATGTTTATTGGCACTAAATTTCATAATAGAAATAGTTCATTGAGTACTTATATTAACATCACATTTCTCGAAGTAATACGAGGTCGATCAATGAAGGATCGTGCAATTGTATTCCAAGATCAAGTGACTTGAGGGGAGAGGGGGTGCACCCTATTATTTAAACTTCCACATCACATCAACGTGAAGACTTAGAGTTTCAGTACACGCATTAGGACTCAGCTCAAGCAACTGAGCCACGTGGTCATGACCAGGATTACTCGGTTACCGGGTAGGTAAGCCAAAAATAATAATTAATTATAAATTAATTAATTTATGAGAAAATATTTATAAATAAAATTAAAAATGATTTTTTTTATGAAAAAATCTGGAAGCCGGAACAATTTTTTTTAAAGCATGAGACACTTATAGGGATATTCTAAATATAAATTGAAGTTTTAATTATATTTATTATAAATTTTATTTAGTTTATGAATAGTGCTAGGAATTCCCTTACTTAATTCGCAATGGTTTTCAATGCTTCATATTTTTGTAATTTTTGGTAGAAAAACTATAAAAAACAAAAATAGAAGCAATTATTTATTGATTATTTTTATTAATAGTTATCAATAAATTTTCATTACTTTTTAAATTAAGAATTAAAAAAAATACTTAATGAACTTATTATTATTATTTTTTGTTGTTGTGAATATTTTAATTCTAGAGTTTTTAATAAAATACAAACTTGCACATACAAACCGAAGATGACTAAAATAGTTCCTTTTATTGAATTAAACAATTACACAAACTCTCAGCTTGAGAGGTGAGATTAAAATAAGCTTCTACGTTTAGTAAACACGATAATTCACCAACTTAAAAATCAGGATAAAATACAAGCTGCAACTGAACAATTCGCTAAGCTATCTCTTATCTTTAATAAGAAAAATAAAATTCTAAGTTAAATCCTTGACTAGATAAAGTAATAGTTAAGGTTAATTCATCTTTAAGACATAGTGTGGTCCTAATCAATCTCTTCTTTCGACCACAGCCAAGAATGGTGCTTAATACTAAACAAGAAAAAATGCAATTCACTCTTGGTCTTAGCGTAGTTGGATAAGCACGGCTCATTGGAAGGAAAAGAATCAAGGAAATGAGGTAAAATACCTTTCAAAATCGAAAATTAAAAGTACGAGCAAATCTCATACCCTATTACATATGATGGCTAACTAGAATAAAGAAATAATAAATTTTAGCTGCATTCTAGCTTGTGACGGCTCTATCCGCGATCTTCTCACTAATAGTCCTCATGGGGAATTTTTGGTCTTTAAAATTTATTATAAAACTTCCGAAAAAGAAATAACATGCAAATTATGACTAATATAATGTCTAGGCTCCAGTTAGAGAGAGAGATAGGAAAGACTGTAGCGGAGAGTGAATCAAATGAATCGAAGCGCGGATGTTTAGTAATTGATAATTTATTAATGGGATCTGTCACTTTAGATTGAATCTAGATTAGATAGCTAAGAAGTTTTGAATAAAGAAAGTGTACTAAGTATTTAAAGTCTTTTCATATATCGCATACCTCGTTACTTGTCCCCATATTTATTAATTGGGTGCATCTCTTAACTTGGGTTGATGGAACTAGTGTTGTAGTTTGTGCTGTAAATAAATTGATATTATTTGGAAATAAAGCTAGTTTTCCATCCCTTTCTACCACACTTTTAGGAACGCAGGCAAGGCCTTTACAAGCTTTACTAATATTTAACGAACATCAAACTATAATTTCATTCTACGGCTATGTATTTCTAATACACAATTCGAGTTTAACGGTCAATAACCCGATTTTAATACAAAGTAATAAATATTGATCAATTGTTAGTACTTTTCATTATATTTTTTTCCAGATATTTTCTTAAAAATAATGGTAATGAAATGGATACGTAATTGATAACAGTAAGGAAAAAGTATAGCATTGAACTATATTTTCAATATAGCATCAAATACATTAGTATAACGATATATAACAAATGACTAGTTATAACAACGCGAAAAAAATTGCATTAAGGGTTTCCCCTTGAAAAGAAGCAAAAACAAAAATATACAATTTCATAAAATCGAGGGATACAATGTCCGGCATTGGCTTGTGTGTATGGATACAACATAATTCTTTCAAAATGTTTGTGTCCTCCAATTCATTGTTTATTTTATATAACTGCTGTAGTAAAGATAACAAAAATGTTAAACTCAATGTTATTCTTTTACTTCTAAAAAATCACCATTCATTTTTTTTAAAATACATTTTATAACAAGTAATATAAAAAAAAAATTTTAAGTCAATTCCTACTTAGGTCAACAAAGAAAGATTTTATTTTAGGTACTTTTTATTAAATAGTTACAGTTAATATAAATATGTATATACATATGACAGAATTACAATATTGTGACAAAATAGAAAGCGATTTTCATTGCATTTTTCCTTTCTAATATATGGTGTTGGACTATTTTTTTTGTTCGCTACTATTTATTCATTAATTATAAATTTATTTTTCCTAATAAAATAGTATAATAAAAAAGAAATCGCATTCTCAGAAATCAAGCCATCCCAGATGGGATTCGAACCCACGACCTTTGGATTAGAAGTCCAACACACTATCCATTGCGTTACAGGGATCCAACGAACGATTTTCCTTTCTATATATATATGCTGTTGGACTATAATTTTTGTTTGTTAGAATTTATTCATTTTTTAATATAATTAATGAATTAATATTTGAAAAAACTGTATTAACACACCAAATGTCATCCACTACAAGTTTTAAAAAATGTATTTGAACTTGAATGGATGAATAGAAAGTATTTTATTAACGATTGAAAATTGGAACAAGATATATACATAACGTGACCATTTATTCTTTGATTCAAAACGGGACATTATTTTGTATAGGTCAATTAACAGGTATTAATTAAAAAAACCACTTTTTTAAAGTTATTTATTCAGAAAAAGTTAGCTTAAAAGTAACGAATTAAAAAATATACTCAAATGTATTATATTATATTTATCAAAGGACAAATTTGCTTTAATATAGCTGGAGAAGATTCTAAGTAAGAATGAAACTCTTGAACGTTTTTTTTTTATATTCACCTTAATATTATCAACATCACCTTTAGAACTGAAATTAGTAGCTGGGTTTTCTCAGATGTCCACAATTTTTCATCATAGATAATACTCTTTCTACTGGAGCCCCCATTTGTAGCAGGCAAACATAAAATATATTCAAATAAAATAGAAAAGTTTTCACGCTGTAGATTGTTGGCGTGAAAGTGTTTGAATACTTCCACCCAACGAGTTTCCGTGATCATTTTTTATATTCGGTTACTTTTCGCAATGTAATGTAATTAGAAATTATTGAAAATTCGTCAAAACTTCTGTATTTTTATTACAGTCAATATACTCCTTTTCAATTAATACAACCAGAGATTTTTGAACGTCTTCCCATGCGGGGACCTTTTTTAAATCTGCCCAATAAAATATCTCCATTACTTTGGTAAGAAAGCAAGCTCACTGCTCCAGATATTTACGGCTTAATTTATAAAATTCTGTAGCCGTCCTTTTCACAAACTCTTCATCAATAAAAGTACCATTATTTTTGATTACATTAACTGACGGATCGTAATGAAAGACTATGTCTGTTTCTGATCAAATTGTCTTTACTTGATTATTTCTTTGCAGCTTCAATGCGATACATCTGACTTCAAGTTTCAATACAGTTTTGAAACTTGCTGGTTGAAACGAAATGTAGTTATTTAACGACTGTATATAAAAGGACATGCAAACACTTGGCACGTATATATACACATAAATAAAAATATATATATAGAGAGAGTTAACTAATAGTAGGAATTGAATAATGAGAACAAAAATCGCTTTTTAAATGGTACTCACAATCACATCAATGTTCCCATTCGAAAAAATTTTCTGAGTCTTTCAATAATTTTAACTCACAAAGCTCCTCAACACAATTCCAACATATAAAATTGATGACTAACCTTTTGAAACATACGCAAATTATGATTAATTAGAAGCTATCAAGATTAAGTGCATAGAATTGTAGGCATTAATAAGAGCTAACATGAATCTATATTTACTCTTGTTGATGTTATGTGAGAAAAACATTGCTCACATAAATTATGTTGACCCGGAAAGAGAGAATATTTTCTGGCGTAAAAAAACTCTTTGAGGGCTTCTATTTGCTTACCCCTGAAAAATGCTGGTAATGTAAGAAGAATGCCATAAATATTCGCATTGAAGTATACATAGAGGCGAAATAAAATTTATGAAAAATATTTATTGAAATATCTGAATGAAATACATGTTTTTCAAACAGCCTGTTTTATACAAAATTAAAGAAGTCAAAATATATTCGAGCATTTTAAGTTTAAAAAATTATCCCAAATTTTGTGAAATTTGCTCTTAAATGTTAGAAGAGCTACTTTATGACTAAAAATTAAATTTAGCAAACAACTATCTCCAATATTTCGAAGTTCAGCCTTCGCGGCGTTGAGGATCAACTGGATATGTGTACCATGGTACAGATATCCAGTACCATGGTACTGTACCAGTAGCGCACACAAAAATTTTTCAAGTAGGGAGTCTATGGTCGAAAGTCCCCCGAATCGTAAATACCTCAAGAGATCACCAATTAATTCTTCTGATTTTGTCAATTTTGTTTAAAAAAAACAGAAAAAAATAAATTATTGAATTAACAATTAGCGTTATTTAATAACATAAATTGTTAATTACAAGTACCTAATTAAATTTTACGTTATATATATATATAGGATTATCATCAATCAAAAAAAAAACTCAAGGTTTTTTTGGGGGGGGGGGTGTCCGGACCCCCAGGAAAAACTTTGTGTGCGCCACTGTACTGTACCATGGTACCACAGATATCTGTATCATGGTATACTGTGAAGAGTTGTCTGCAGATAGTTGTTGCTATATTCAAGTATTATAGGGATCTATAAACTGATGTAAAAAAAAAAACATCAAAAGTTCAAGGGCGTGAAAAAACAATTCCAAGGTTGAATAACCATTAACTTAAGGTGCATTAATCATTTCAAACAGGAAGCAAAATTGTTTACAAAACGATCTTAATAGACATCATAATAGAAAAAGACACATCTTTTTTTTTTTTCGTTCTCTTTTCAGACTATGTATAATTAAATCGTAAAAGTGATTCAATATCTATTATTAGTAAAAAAACACACAGCTGGAAAAACACCAACTGCTAATTCACTTAATTTCATGGCAATTCGCTCGGGTCCAAATATCAAGGGCGAGCTACAGCGAGTTCCGTGGGAACTACGCTACAGAGGTTTTTGAGGTCTGTGAGAGAAAGTATAAATTAAAGCCTACATATTAAAGTACGCCCAGGATACGACGACAGTGGAACTGCTGATTGCTTGGTTGTGTGTGTTTAGTCTTTCTTTGCCGTTAACTTCCGCCATCGAATGCTGATCTGGCAAATTACGTGAAAGGATTGTGGATAAAATATTGTGAGAATTGTTGAGTTCACACAATATTTTATTTATTAAAATGATCATTCGAGAATCAACCGAAAGGTTGATTTACCGCTTGCAATGAATTGTAGTAATTAATATTTTCTTTCTTTGCTGTAATCTGAGTTTTTATTTGTTTAAATAGAAAATAGCTTTTTGAAGGTAATATTTAATATTGCATTGTAATAACTTTTTTTAAAAAACACATTTAAACACTTAAAAATTTTCGTTCACTTAATTTTCGTACAAAATGCTGCATTCCTACATAGTATGTATACCGTATATTTCCGAATATAAGTTAATCCGTGTATAAGCCGAGAGTCAGGGGAGTAACGTACACCCCCGCATTGCGGGGGGGGGGGGCACGAACTCTAAGGGGCTCAAAACTTGACTGACGCTAAGTACGTATTTGGGCTTGGGGTCCTAAACCAGCGTTTGCCGGGGGGGGGGACCTAAATATTCTCCGTTACGCTACTGCCGGGAGTGAGTGTTTCAAAAAATTACCCAAAATTCAAAATCTATATAAAAGCCAAATTGAAAAGAAAAAAAAAAAACGCCTGTAATTTTGAAACATAAGGGTAAAAATGTTGCAAAGCTGGTAAAACGAGGGAAATATTTTCCAATCATATTGCTGTGAATTAAGATTCCAATGACAATAGTTTTGTTTTTAGTAATCCTATATGAAATTTTTTTTTACTGTTTATCTCTTATAATGATGCTACTTGCTCTAGTCTTGCTAACTGCGATATTTTTTTTTCATTCGAAAAATCAGTGGAAAGAGAAATTTGTGTTGTTTCTAGTGCCACCTGTCTGACAGTGTCAGATCGAGGCCTACGAAAGTAATTGTGGCTAGTAATTTACGTCTGTCGTTCCGTAGCTTTTAGCACTATGCAGGTGATAGTACGATTTGGCTCGGTTCCACCCCAATTTTGTAGAAAAACAACCAGAAGGTGGTCAAGGGCTTCCCACCTCTTTCTCCCTTCCACTAACCTCACGAGAGGACTTGCGATTTGACGGTTATTTAGAATATTCCCATGGGGTGGGGGCCACAAGGGCAATACATTTACAAACATCCGTGCCTTCTCCGGGATTCGCACACAGGCTCAACGGCACAGCAGTCAGCGTCACTAACCGCTATACCCGGATGGGCTACAAGAGAAATTGATATATAACTAGTGATTGGCGACCTACAATGTGTCATGCTCTGGAGGAAAAACTCGTCACATACATTAAGACATCTCAAATAGCGAATATCAATTTTGAGAACTATTCGGAAACTCCGATTCTGACTTTAACTTTGAAGCATTTATGTTACTTTCTTCTAAAATAAAAGCTCTCTAAAAGTTAAAGGATTAAAATTTCTTGTGCATGACTAATAAGAAATTTTAAAAAAGAATGTTTTTCCTAAGCTATATTTTTTCGAGAACAGTGGATCCATATATATATAAGTTGATCTCCTTTAAAAAAAGTTCTATGAATTCTTGGCATATACACAGAAATATACGGTAAATATAAAGAGAGAGACGGTTCTTGTCTTAGAGCAGTTCCTTAGGTACGTATACAAAACGAAACATAAAAGGAATTTTAAAATCTAGTGTAATGATAAGTTAAAGAAAAGAAGAGACACTTAGTAGCTTTTGCTAATATCTAATATAATTTATTATAAAACTCAAAAAAAAAAGTATCACTTGAAAATTATTTAATATTATTGCAATTAATGAAATTGAGATTTTTATTGTATTTCTTTCATTTATTTCTCCTCCTTTTTTAAATATAAATATTAAAACATATAAACATGTTTGAAAAATTTTACGTATAATTGGAAGAGATTCAATTTCTTACGCTTGAAAATTATTTATATAATTAATATATATATATTACTATATCGGTCACGAGTCCGTTTCCTTAACCACTAGGCTACCGGTGCCACTGCAAATCTATTCAAATTTCTACGGAAAAATTCGTGTATGCATAAATGGTACGAATCCGTAAACGAATTTTCTTTAAAAAACATTAAAATTTAAAATTTCTCTATTTTTTTAAAAATTTCTCCGACTAAGATACTTTTACTAAGATCCCCATCACTGATTCAAAACATGAATGACTTAGGAATTATTTAAAATCGACTCATCACCATTTAAAAGTGGAATAATTCTTCAAATGTATAATTCAGTTAAATATCAAATATAGTTTTTTTTATGGATCATGTTTTTTATTTACATTATTATAAAATGTACAATACATAATGCAAAAACAATTCATACTCATACTGCAAAAATAAAGCATATTCTGTAATGCATACTTGCAAAAACAGAATGAGTAATATAAATATCGTAAGTAAGCGAAGGGCAGTTAATGAAATCTATTAGACTGTGAAACAAAACTGTAGACTTACTGTACGAATTAAAAATTATAGTTTTATATAGCTGAACAAATACAAAAAGAGGATACTGAAAATTATCTAATTTCTCACATTTAGATGTAATTTAAAGTTCAAACTGAGCGGAAATTTTGACTATATAAATTAATTAAATTATGTCGTTTTCGAATTTTAACAGCTTATTACAAATTTTGGAATTATAGAAAGAACTACATTCATTTCAAATGTATTCAAATACCAATTTTTTTTGGCAGAATTCACAAGTTCACTACGTTGTTCTTGTCACCTTTGCTGGAAAGGTATTCTCCTTTAATTATTTATCGTCTCCGTAAATAATATTTACCCTTTCGCTTCAAAATTTTTTCCAAAGAGCTTTTCCATTGACAATCTTTGCTTTTCGTAGAATGAATGTTTTGTCTGAATGATGATGTACGACCTCTATTGTAACAGCTGCATCTGAGACAGCACACTGGGGGCCACTCACATGTCCGCGTGGGAAAGATGAACGGATTAGGGAAAGCAGTTCATCCCTTAAGCCTAGAGAACGATTCAACGAATTCGGATTGAAATCTATATTTCTTAGATATGTTAAACCAGTAGTTCTCTTAAACTGTGGTCCGCGGACCCCTGGGGGTCCCCAGCACTTCTGTAAGGGGTCCGCGAAAGTCTCTAATGTAATGTTAAGAGATTTCCCTCTTTTACAGACTCTAAAACAAAAACTGAAAGATGTGCTCTCCCAGACTAGATCACTAAAATGCTCCCAAACTTTACAAAAACATGTATTTCGATCAAAAATATTAATCAAGATTTTGATGCGTAACATCTTTCCTATCGGTTGTTGGATTTTTGTAGGAGTGATTTCGTGAAAAGGGACGGAAATCTGTAACAGGAAGTCGGGGCGCCGGCTTTTTGATTTGACCAATCAGCGCGCTTGGTGTTGTCTCTTCGCTACCCTCGTCTCGAGGTCCAACTCTAGTAGTCATCAAGCAGCCAGCCTCTTTTAGCACGCATTTAAAAGTTTCACTTGTATGTAACGGAATCTTTGAACTCGATTTTTACACACTTTAAGAGGTCCAATTAATTCCAAATTCCGCACAATTATCAAGGACCGATGACAATACAATAATTTCATAATTTTGTTCCATTGTCCTGATCAGAATCATCAGGAATAAGGATTTTCAGATTTGGCGACTAATTCATTATACCGTTTCCAGATTTGGCGATTAACTCTGTCGTAGTCTCTCACTACCCCTATGGTTATTAACTTCCCTTTGCACATTATCTAAATTTGGGTATGTTGGATTCATAATTAATAACTACATAAATAATAAATCACTATTATTTATTATTCCTTATGATAGAAATACACAAATATTAATCAAACTTTAAGAACAACAAATTATAGTGGAGTGAGATCAGAATTCAATTATGAACGACGGAACACTAACTGATACCACGGGGAATAACGCATACAATCAAACTACGCATTTAAATCTAATCTATAAAAATCACAGACCTGATATCTCTTTAAGACTGGATTCTTGAAGAATCTATAGAGCGGTTACAATCCTTGATATCTTCAGTTACGCCCGAACCGAATTAATGAATCTTTTTCAATAATCTTCCTTCATCTAACAAACTTCACTTAGTTAAACTAATCTCCTAGAATCACCTTCTTAATCAATCACGTAGTTAACTCCTCTATCAAAACACGTAGTCATCCTCATCTCTTCATTTCATTTCTCCCTTTTATATCTCTTTCGAACTCGCTAAACCCGAAACTATCTTATTTGCATAAGTCACACTTTTAGCTCTCAGCGGGGATTGGTTAAAATAAATACAATTTAAAAGATTTTGAGAGAAGATTAGTGAAACGCGTAAGCACCCGTCACAACTCCATATATCATTTCAAGATTTGGCGATTAATTCCATATACCATTTGCAGATTTGGCAACTAATTCTAGATCTAATTTCCAGATTTGGCGACTAAAAGATGAAGTTATCAATGGACTAAATTCATGACGGTCACATGATAATATAAACGCGTGTTCTACATTGAATTCAAAACGGACAATAAACTATATATATAGCTCGTACTTTTTATTCTATTTGTAAAACTAAGGTAAAATTTCAAATTGCATAGTTGGGTAAAGATGCTCAAGAGTTATAAAAAGAAATTTCTGCAAAAAGATTTTAAAATTAAAGAAAAAAAAGTCTTGTTTTATACATGTACTTTTAAATAAACTGACAAATATTAATTTTTTTAAAAAAAAGTTTCTGTAAAAAAGCGTAATTTGGCAACAACGAAGTGCATGAACTGATTTGCTGAAAATAGATAATTGCATTTATCGTGACTATGACGTCACAAGTGTTTTTGAACTTGATTGGCTAAAAACACGTGGTTTAAAATTATCATGTGATTATGACGTCACATGAATTTAGTCCATTGTCTAATTTTTCAGAAAAAGAAATTTAAAAAAAAAAGACTCGTGCATGTGTGTGTGTGTGAAAAAAAATGATGCTCTAACCCAGCGTTTCTCAAACTGTGGGGCGCACCCCCCCTTGGGTGGCATGACGACCCTACGAGGTGCTGGGGGGGGGATGCGAGCATATCGAAAAGTCCAAAATAAAAGACTTAAAATAATTATCAATTTACCGAAAAAAAGGAAAACAAAATACATTCTGATATGATAAAAAATAAAATACATATTCACACTGATATAAAATACTTATATATTTATTAGTGCACAAAAAATATTTAATAATTGATTTATCAATACTAAATTTTAACCAAGTTTAGTAATTACTAGTGACTTACATGGGCTTGTCATATCCACAAAAGATAATACATATATTCATAATATTAAAGTCGCATTTTAGCTATAGCGTCGAAGTACATAATACATTGTTATTGTATGAAGGGGGCGCGCTGAAAATTATGACTGAAAGTTGGATCGCAAATATGGAAAGTTTGAGAAGCACTGTTCTAGCCGATGTACGTAAAGTCTGTCGAGGCTCAAAGTCCTCCCGTTGGTGCGGTGTGATAGTTAGGAGAGGGGATATGTTGTTCTCGTCACTTGATCATGGTTCGAAATTACGAAGTCCGTTGCCGATAGCCCTCATGTTACTTTTATAGTACGACGTTAATATAATTCTCCCTCCTCTCTCCCGCTATGGTGAGAACTAGTGACGTCTTAAGACTTCTTGAGGCCCTGAGCCCCTATGCAAAAGTAGGCCCCACCTATGATCCTTTTAGACAGTACAACATGCATTGTCAAAAACTGTACAAATGGTTATCCATTACAAATTAATGTGCGTGACTCACAAGCCTAGCCGCAAACCGATTCGACCTAGCCCAAGATATAGACGACGGTCATAACTTCTCACTGTTGCCAGTTGGCATATTGCTCGAAATTCCCAGTTTTTTGGAGAATATGTCAGAGGCTAACATCTGACGCGATTAGAAAAACTTTTTTGGATCATGATCGTATTGAGGCTGAGTCGAGAGCGTAGCGAGGCTGCCCGTTTGAGGTTGAGGCCCTGGGCCCAGCTGGCCCATGCCTTAAAATAGGGTCTTCAACCTTTACCGGTCGATGGCCATATCAATAAATCCTCATTGATCCACAGGACACATCAATAAATTTACAATAATCCACGGACCACACGACTATAAGAAAACATAATGTAGTCAGGAAATTTAAATATGAAAGGGAGATTTGTGTTTTATACAAGACTATAAAACTGATTCTGGAGGAAGAGATGGTGTTACAGATTTGTATACAACCTCTGACAATAAAGTTTGGTGAATAGTCCTGTAACATTAATGCAGATGAAATACTAACGAAAGTTGCCTTGCTGTCCTTCGAAATAGTCACCTACCATAACTATGCACTGTTGAGATCTGCTATACATGCCTGGAAACTTTGCAAAAAGTCTTCTTTTGTGCGGAGTTCAAAAACCTTGTCATGTTTCATTGGATCTCAGGAATATCGTCAAATCTCTCCTTTCAAAGCGAGTTTGAGTCGTAGAAATAGGAAGAAGTATGGAGGATTAAGATCTGGCAAGTACGGTGGACGTTCAATTTGTACCACCCCCTTTTTTTGTCAGGAACTATTTGATGATATTGACTGAGTGAGGGGGAACATTGTCATGAGCAAAAAAACATGAACCTGGTTATGTGTACTGGGGTCGTATCCCGTGTACACGTTTTATGAAACGGGTCAAAATTTCTATGTACCCATTCATCCTCGTTCCCTCAGGTAAAAAATTCCTTGTGGATAATGCCTTGAATATCAAAATAGGTGATGAGCATCGTTTTGATGCATGGTTTATTCAGAAGGTCACCAGTCTTCCGCTAGGGGATTGTCAGAAACATTTTCTCAGCCATCTCGAAAATGGGCCAATCACTCTTACACAAACTTCATGGACAGTGCTTCCATATACACGTATCTTCATATACACGTACCAGCCTCGCATAAGTTTCTTTCGTTGTCTTGCCAAGCTTAAAACAAAATTTTAAATTGATCTTTTGTTCGTTCATTTTCTTGAACGATTATTTTTGAACGTTCATTTTTGGGACTTCATTCACCAAACTTTATTGTCAGAAGTTCAGAAAAACGTACAATAGAAGTCAAATTAAAATACTTTGCGTGTTAAAGATAAAAGTCCACCTTTTCTTCAGAAAACTTTTGAGATTTTATGCATATTCACATTTTTTTTTAATGTTAAAATTATTTAAAATTACAATGAAATTTTTGAAAAATTCGCTCTTTTAAGAAAATTTATCTAAAATGGATAGCAAACATATAAAAAAAAACGTTTTAATTATCACGATTAACAAAAGAAAAATAATGTTTTTTTACAACAATAAAGCAGACAAGGCAATTTTTCTTGAAACTGCCTCAGATTCAAATGAAGAGCCACTAAAATGCCTTCAGTGAAACGTCCTTGGCGAGAACTACAGATCTAATATTTTAAAAGCCATGAAATAAAATGGAAGGAAAATTTCTGGCAGTAGTTACATTGAAACGCCACATAACTAAATCAATAATATATATGTATGTGCGCGGTGTATGAATGTTTCAGTCTCTGTTTGTCAACCCTTAAGAATGTCCCTTAGATTTCGAGCACCTTCTCAGAGTAAGAAGCAGACCTCCAAAGTTGAAAAATTCCTGCACTTATTCAATAAACTTAACTACAACTGTTACTGATCCGTGAACGGTGAATACACCTCCTCCTCTCTAAGAGGGGGCTGGAACGAAACGCTTGAAAGTAAAAATTTCTAAAGACCTTTCTGTTGAAGAAAGAATAGAATGATAACTCTAACGTTGTGTTTTGAGGATGTCTACATGAGGATAAGGATGCCTACATTTGCGGAAGTGTACAAAATTAATTTGAATAGAAACACTTTTGCTCGTATTGAATATAATCATTTAAACTTTCTCTCAGACTGTTTCACTCAATTTCAGAGGAATTTCTGCATTGAAAAGACTTATTAATTTGATCGCTGCGCCGTTCTTATATTTCAGTAAATGTGCTAATTTTATTGAAAAAAAGAGCTCTCTCTCTCTCTTTCTCTCTCTCGCATATCCTTATATATGTGTGCTTGTGTGTTCATTTTGCTATTATTTCTATTTGAATGTTATACTTTCAAATTTCTGATATTTTAATTGACCATTAATGAACTGTTTGAATGCACGTGTAATTTTTAGGATTATTTGATATTCATTTTTGATTTTTGTTCCTTATTTTTTTTTGTACTGTCATGTATACGTTTTCTGCTGAGAAGGGAAGTTTAGGAACCTATAAAAGGCAAGCTTAACCGCACTTCCCTGCCGTAAGTCAGTGACACACACACACACAGATAGATTTAAAAAAAAATTAATTGCAAGATAACCACAGACAATAGATTTTAGAAAGGATACATGAAAGAATAAAAATAATAGAGTTAAATATAAAAATTTGGATGCTACAATATTATAAACATTGCTGACTTAGACAACTTATACATACAATAATTTATATAAAAGGGGGGTTGAACATGTTTTGTGGCCAGCCAACCTTCCCCCTTTTTGTTAATAATACTGATCAAAAACCTATTGAAAATAATGGATAGAATATATATATATATATATTCAAAATTTCTCTACAAGAGAGAGATGAATTACATGATTAATACTTAAAAGAATATCAAATGCCAGATAACAAGACAACAGAATTTAGAAGGAGATATGAAAGATTGAAATAACACAGTAAAATATAAAAGAATGGATGTTTCAGTATTATCAACATTGCTGACTTAGGACAGCTAGTATACATAAAATTTTCTTTAAAAAAATCCTTCTGTATAAAAGTGGGGTTGAACATGTTTTTTGGCCAGCCAACCTTCCCCCTTTTTTTTGTTAATAATACCAAGCAAATACCAATTGGAAATAATGGATAGGAAATCTAAATCCATTATAAGGAAAAGGTAACTTACCCAAAAATTGCATACTGAAATGCAGAGCCCGCGCTAAATCTGAGTACAATAAACAAGTTATTGCCAGATTCTGGACCATAAATACAATTTCAAAACAAAGCAATGGCTGAAAAATAGCACTTAGCAAAAGTATGAAAAGAATAGAAATAATAAAATAAGAAATGTAAACATACTACCATTATCTTAGACTCTTAATATGGTTTAAAAGTTATAATATATTCTAAAAAAGTAATTTTATCTAAAACTAGAAATTGGGGTATTTAAAACTATCTAGGAAGAATAATAAATCTATAATATAAACCTTTTAAAGCTATGGAAATTTAATCCTTACTATTTAGAATTTCATTATTTAATTATCTATTAATAAAATTAATAGGGTAGTTTTGAATTAAACAGTATTTAGTAAAATGTTTATAATTTTTTATTTTTTCTGATTTATTAGAAACTAGAAGTTTATTGCGTAGTGTGTAATTAAGAACAATATTTCTGAATATAGATACATGCACATTACTCTCCCAATGCGGTACTTTTATAATATTGAAATTAAAGTCTTCTCGTTTATCATAAATATTAGTAACTATTTTACAATCATTTAATTTAATTTCTATATCAAGAAAATTTGCTTCGTAACTGTTACTATTTGTCTGTATTAAATTAAGATATTGTGGATAAAAATTAATATTAGGTATAAAGTTGTCTTGCTTGCCAAAAATGATTATATCATCTATATAACGAAAAAAATAAAATTCTAAGTTGTCTGTGAAACTATTTTCAAAATAATGTAAATATAAATTGGCAAGACAGTTGCTAGCTGGGCCACCTTGTGGTAGACCCTTAATCTGTTGATAATAATTACCATTATGATAAACATAATTCTCTTTTAGAACAAACTTAAGTAGAGAACCAAATCTATCATATTTGACATTTTTAAACAAATTATCTTTATGTAATTTTACTAGTGTTTTTATCATATCATCAATATTAATTGAGTTAAAAAGATCTTCAAAATCTAAACTAAATACTGAAAATATTTTTTTATCTTTAATTTGTGCAATAAGTTCTGTACTATTTTTAAGAATGGCTGAAGTTTTTAGATTATTTATTGTATCTTGTAACGGAAGGCCTTATATCGGAATGTCAGCGGAACCATTTAAATTTTAAGAATGCTACATAAAAAAAAGTATGTATTATTATCACATCGACTTATTGTACATACAATGGGATGTATTTTGTTTCTTTAAAAAGTTCTATAATTTCGGGTCCTTTTTTCCCTGTATTGTTAGGTAAGCATCAGGACGTAGTTACTGCTATATCAATAATACGAGGCTCGCAAGATTCAGGGGGCCCACGTGTCATGAGTTTGAGCCTGGTACTGTTGAAGACCCTCTTTGCAGAGAGGGCCGATGTACGTTGAATCTGTCGAGGCTCAAATGTCCTCCCGTTGGTGTGGTGTAGAAGTTAGGAGAGGGGGTGTCAGCTCAGGTGTTGTCTTCGTCACTTGACCATGGTTCAAAATTCCGAGGTCTGTCGACAAAAGCCCTCGAGTAGCTGAATAGTGCGAAGTTATTATTCATTCAGGGGGGACAAATTGCGTAAGCAAAAAATAATAAAATGTTAGGGAACCCCGAAGAAAAGAGCCTTTAAGGAATTTTGATACAGAGCCCAGTCAGGACTAGCTACGCCAATGGTAAGCACAAACTCAAAAGAAACAATTGTACCAATATACAAGCTTAGCGAATAATATAATGAGAGTTTTTAAACATAAGAAGGAAACGCATTCGTCTTCATGAGGTAGAGAGGAGGGGTAGGATTTGACCTGTTTATTGACCCGTCTAAAGATACCATACGTCTTTCTGTCACATTGGACAGGTAGACCTTCCCACTCAATCCGCTGAGTCGCAAAGGGTATTTTAAATAACCTCTTAAGGGATACGGTAGGTCACATCCCCTTGGCCACCATATTGAAGATCGTTATATATCATTTTTAACGAGTAGGATAAATATGTTGATTTTCGAGATAAGATGTCAAAAGTCCCCCAAAGAATCTTTGTTAAAACACCTGTAAAGCATACTTTCTCTATGAATCATATGCTCAGAAATTGTGAAGGTCCTTCATTTATCATATTGTTCCCCTCCCCCCTCAGTAAATTCCTTTTTCTTATTGTTCATGGGAAACTTATGAAATGGAAACAAATGAATACTTTTTATGGTGTCTTTTTGAAATTTAATTTATGCCAATATTTCTCTCAATAGGGAAAGCCGAGGAGGAAGTTATGGCTGCCTTTGTATAATGACAAAAAATAAAACCGGAAATCGGAATATTATTTTTTTCATATAGATAATGGCTCCAACACTAATATTATATTCTGACTTTTATATTCTGACTTCACTATTTATTATACACAACTCATATTTGTACGAGTTAATCCATTTTTTTAAAACTGTAAACTGTGCTCTCTAAACCACGTTCAATATTTTGTCTCCATGGTAAATGAATTTTCTTTTCTCGTGTTAAAAAGAAAAATTGTTTACTCACGGAATACTTTAGAATTTAAAAAAAAGACTGCATGATAAACAGATTTATAAATTACAACGTCGAGAATTTTCATGAAAATTGAGACATTTATCTATTTCAAAATGTGTTCCAAAGTTACTTGAAGATTTTTGGATATTTGGCGATATTTTTTAGAGCTTTCTTGGCGAATTAATGAGTTGTTTATTAACATCGCACTTAAAGCAAAACGAAGGCTATTTGGGACGGATCTATACGCGTCCTTCTCCTAATCCTCTTGGGAAATCTTTGGGCTATCATTCACAACCAACCCTTTTGGAAGAAGAAACTGTAATATGCATGCAGATTAGGTCAGTTATATATATAGTATAGGCTTTCTAGCTAGTGAGAAATAGGTGAATAGAGGGATAGATACAGTGGCCTGGAGATTAAAATATTGAGAAGCTCACGCTAAGGAAAGATATCTACCGATCAGGTATTTGTAAACATTAATAGTGCGTTTCGCGCATTAAATAGTTGAAGATATTTAAGTGACGATTGGTCACCATATCTAAATTGTAAATGAAATATTAGAGTAGTGGATTAATCCATAAAGAAGAATCAATTTAACAGAAGTGTTCTCAGAATTCGTGTCTCTCGTAGTTAAATCCCCTCTGCTCTTTATTGGAACATCTCATCTTATATGAATGCTTGAATTGTGTCTCTTGATAAATAGTGTGCTGAATAACCAGTTGAAAAGTATTAAGGCGAGTCGTCCTTCACCCCCTCCCACACCACTTTCCATCTTCCACTAGCCGGGTCCGAGAGTGGGTAAGAATGTTACATATTGACAATAGACCTCGTGATTTTGAACCATGGACCATGTGACAAGGATGACACAAGAGTTGGAACAGCACTCTTCTGACTTCCACATTACGCCAACGTGTGGATTTTGGGCCACGATAGATTTAACGTGCATCAGCCCCTTTACACGGCGGGTTACATTAGCCGAAGATAACTTTAAATTGAATACAGCAAGATAAAGATAAAGTCTCTGATTTACTAACAAATATTTCCTTTAATTTCAGTACTTTCACCCTTCTAGCTTTCTGCTTTTTCCGTAACACACAGTAGCCCAATAATCGTGGTCATGATCATCAAAATTGGAGATGGTCAAGTTGAGTCGTAGATTCGAATTCCGATTCCACCGAAGAAAAATCATGAAACATGATGAGAGGAAAGATACGCATTAAGTTTAATTTGATCGCAGTGGTGTGGAGGTTAACAAAGGAAGATCCAAACAAGTATTGTTCCTCATCTGACTGAGAATCTAAATCATGAAGTTTGCCTCTAATAGTCCTCATGTAACTGAGGACTTTATTGTCATGTGATTCAACCCAAGAGTAATTTAAGCCTATTAAGTATTAAATATATACAGGGTGTTCCAAAAAGAGCACCCAAAGTTTTCCCAGCCAGATTCCTCTTTGAGAGTACATAAAAAAGATACCCAAACAACAACACCAGTACGATTCGTAGTTTACGAGAAAAATACGAAAAAGCAAAGCATGCCGTCACAGACGGTGTAAGGACCGCATTGGACACATCAACTGGATTATTTGCAAGTATTTATAAAGACAGGTGTTCAAAGTATCCGCCGTGCATATCGAGGCAGGCTTGAGCGATGAAAGGATGAGTACACACGTGGCAACAGTGCGATGTCCATCGAAGTACAAGAGGAACTAATTATAAGTACCTAGGGTTAATACTTGACGCTAAATTAAATTTTGCCAAGCATATCCGGAATGAGAAAGCACTCTAAATCGTTTGATTTCTCCCAAGAGCAAACTCGCATTAAGGCACAAGGTTCTGTTATCTAAAGCCGTTCTTCACCCCATCATGCTCTACGCTTCTCTCATGTGGGCAGGTGCGGCAGTTACTCACCTGAAAAGATTACACACTTTTCAAAGCATTCAACTGCGTAGAGCAGCAAACGCACCTTGGTTTGTCAGGAACGAAGTCTTGCATAAAGATCTTAATGTTCCGCCGCTTCTTGATTTCCTTAAAAAACAATCAGAAAATTTTTTCAACCGATTACCACAGATTCCAAATGAATCCATCAGAGAAATCCTGGCTAATATGATAATTCTAACCCACGCTCTTCTAAGAGACCTAGAGCAGTCCTTAACCACTCATATCAACACTTCCCAGCTCTGAAAAGGATGAGAATATTTTGATACAAATTAGGAAATTCTTACATCAATCGTGTTTTTTTTTATCTATTATGATTATTTATCACTTGTTGTTTTCTTTTGTAAGACTTCATTCACTCTAATTATCACCCCCTCCCCCTACATGCAAGCTTTTTCACGCGTTTAGTGTGCTCCTATTTTAAACTTCTCCACCTTTTCTTACTTTCTTCCTAGTGGATATTTAAAATCTCCTTTCAATAATCGCACGCAGCTATTTAAGAGGTAATGAGTAACGAACTTAAAAATAACATTCTCTTTAATCTTTGATATTAAAGAAATCCCCTCGTTCCGTCGAGATGCGACAGCCGGTTGAAAGACGGGCTTGGTTGTCAGAGGTGTGAAGTCATTTTTTAAATCAACTGGATGAGCGGTTTCCCACTCACCCCACCAACAGCGTTGTTGCGCTGCACTCAATGTGGACTGCTTTATATTCATATGTAACACTTCAGCAAATTATTCTTATTTTGTTTTCTGCTTATTAGGATGAGTGGATGATAGAGATTTCTCTAAGGTTCCACGTAAATGTATAACCGTTACCGAAAAGGAACTAAGTCCATTTGTGTGTTGTCCCTTCTTATTCACCAGTTTCTTATGATGTTTCCATAGAAAAAAAATCCAACGGTGTGAGATCTGGCGATCGAGGCGGATACAACCGGACCTCCCACGTTCAATCCAGTGGTTGGTGTAGTGAATATCCATCCAATCATGTACAGGAGTATAGAAATTCACTCGAGCCTCATCATGAACTATTATACATCATCATACTTTACCGTATTTTTCTCGTAAACTATGGATCATACAGGTACGGTTTTGATTTTAATAAAAATGCAAAAATATATAAGACTGTAGATCAGTGCCGGTTTATCCATTAGGCACTTGGGCGGGCACCCAGGGGCTCAGAAAGATCCTTTTAAGCTGGACTTAACCATATTTCTGGTTATAAATTTCGATACTCCAGTGCCAAGGGGGCCTATAGATCTTCTGCGCCCAGGGCCCGAAGTGAGCTCAAATCGGCACTGCTGTTAGATGCTACATTATTATTGTTATTTGGGTACCACTAACACAGAATGTATTGTTTATTAACGTCACTCGGAAGCTACATGAAGGTTATTTATTGGCAATAGACCTTGCAATTTTGAACCATTGCCAAGTGACGAGAAAGACATCTCTGAGAGGATAATCCACTCTGAACTTCCACGCCAAGCAAGAGGCCGTGGCAGCCTAGAGGTCAAGGTATCGGATCGTGGCTGGCGTGTCATGAGTTGGAGCCCAGCATCACTAAAGACCCGCCGTGTAGGGCGCGATGTACGTTAAATCTGTTGAGAGTTCAAACGTCCTCCTGTTGGTGTGGTAGTTAGGAGAGGGGCATGCCAGTTCAGGTGTCGTCCTCGTCACTTGGCCATGGTTCGAAATAACGAGGTCCGTCGCCAAAAAACCCTCGTGTGGCTGAATAGTGCGACGTTAATATTCACTCACTCACTTTACGCTAAGCATGTCCAATTTTTTCATCCTGTTTGAATGATAATGTGAAAAAATATAAAACCTATTTGTGAACTGTTAGTCCAAAAACGGAACTTAGTCAAACATTGAGGAAATCCCGAATTTCAAAAGTATTCATAAAAAAAAAAAATAGAGTGATAATGCAAAGTTCAAATAGTTTACTCATACATACAGTAAAGTTCCAAAAACTCGGCCTAATGTGGACCAAAAGGTTTCCGAATTTGTGAAAATGCCGGGATATCGAGAATGAGATTAAAAAAGGATAATTACGAGAATTTCCTCAGAAAATATTGTACTGCACTTGTATACATTGTTTACTTGAAAATACAACAGAAAACAAACTACCCAAATATCCTTATACAGAAGAAAAATACGTACTTTATGAAGGCATAGAACATTTACATACTATGTATTCATTAAATGAAAATTTTAATGGAGACATACGAGTAGTATGCAGCAATTTACCTGATCGGACACGCCTCAGAAAAACACTTTTTGAAGGCATGAAGCAGTCTATAAGGAAAATTAAGTGGCCGACTTGAAAAAAACTGACAACTTTTTCGATTCCTACTATTAGTTCCCTCTCTCCATATATATATTGTTAAAATTTTCAATTCTAATAAAATACTTTCTATTCATTCATTCAAGTTCAAATACATTTTTTAAAACTTTAAGTGGATGACACTTGATGTCAATACAGTTTTTTGAAATTTTAATTCCTAACTAAATTTTATTTTTTAATTTTAAATTTTTTCTGCGTTATTTCTGTCGAAGTTACAACTAGCGGCAACAGATGGCTCCAGTACGTTTTTCTAAAGAAGTAGGAATTGATTTGGAAAAAATTATATTAAGGGGTTTTTTCGACCTGCAAGAGTGTGACCGAGTTATCCAGACTTCCGGGTTTTCGGGACTCTACTGTATAAGTAATGAATAAAAATAAAAATATCAACAAAAAAAGAATCTTCATATTAATTTTTATGAAAAGAATACAATTTTTTAAATCTTGTCTCTCTATCTCAGTTTTTTATATTTCTATCACTTAATATATTCTCCTTTTTCTACAATATCCAATCAATTGGAAAAGTTTACCCTCTTTATTAAAAGCACTAATTAGAGAGAGATATAAGACTAAATAAATAAGCTTTTTATATTTACGTACTTTAAAATCAATTGCTTAGTTTATTAAATGAGTAACTATTTAATATTTAAAAACAACATCATGAAAATAGGAGCCTACACATCTCAAATCTCTTGAAGAAAGTTGAGCTAATAGCTATATAACACTTTAAACAAATAAAGTAAAGTCAACGTTAACATTGAAACAATAGCTTATAGTAAAACATTTATTTCTAATTAGAAAAAATTAGCTTGCAAACAGATGTTAATCTTGCTAACAAAACATCTGTGTTTTGTTAGACTTTACGATGACATGTGTTTTGTTAATAAAAATATGACTGTTGATTTTTCTAGTGATTTGTTAATAAAAATATAAAAATGCTCGGATTAAAATCTCATATTTGTTTTTATCCCAAGCAAAAACAATTTTTACTTCTTTTTTTTTCGTATAAAAATTCTATAATTGTGATCTTCTTTTATGAACACTAATTTTAAGTAATCCTAATGTTAAACATTTTATTTTGCTCAGCTTTTTTTTTTTTTTTTTTTTGCTTTTCATTTTTCTTCCTTTGAGATTTTTTTTAAGTAAAAAAAAGGCTCTCTTAAAAATAAACAAAAAGACTTTTTAAAAACTCTCTCTTCAAATTAAATCGAAAGTCACAAAATTATAATTCAGAAAAATGATATAACTTCATACGCTTGACATTTAGTAAATCTTGTTGGGTATTCTTTATGCAATCTCAAAATGTTTTTTCCCCTTTTCTTTTTAAGAATAAAAATTTATAACGCTTGATATATAAATCCTACTTTTAAGAATAGATTTCTTTTTATTTTTCAATCATGGTTTCTAAGCGATCTCTTTCGGCCCAAAATTAAGGAATAAATTTGAAAGCGATGAAATTAAAATAGAGTATGTATAATACTAAAAAAAAATTGCTTGTGTGTGTAAAAAAATACAAAAAAATTCTTTTTATTTTATTTTCAAGTAAGCTGTATTTTTCGAATGTTATAATATTTTGTTTCAAAAGTACACTTAAAGGAAAATAACATCAAATTGCATTTAAACGAAACGTTGAAATTTTTTTTTTTTTTTAAGAAACATGAAACTTTAAAAGTACGATGTTTTTCTGAATTTTATTTTAAATATTTATACACACTCGTCAGTTTTAGATTTTATATTTGTGTCAGAATATTTTAAAAGAAACTGCACGATGCAATTGTATAATTTATGGATTCTTTCTCTTCCTGACTGTAAATAACGTGATTTGTACCAGTATTACTTTTAACTGTAATATATCAAGTAATAATCAAGAAATAGTCAATTCATTAAAATAAAAATATCTATCACCTGATTAAAATATTGCTATGCGCACATAGTACTCGTGGCCACGTGATCAGCGTTGTTACCGTTGGGTCATTCCAATACTGGCGCCATAAAGACATACCGTGTCAAAGGGTTGGTGCAATGAAGTCCTCTCTTTGGAGAAATATGGAAACTTAAAGAGTTAGGTTCCAGCTGAGGTACCGTCCTAGCAGGGCCAGCTCTAGCAGTTTTGCCACCCCGGACAAAAATGGCAAATGCCGCCCCTCTCTCCAAAGCAAAAAATATTATTAAAAAAAAAGATAAATTGTTCATAGAGATACACACCTATAAAACTTCAATAATTCCTACGAATAAAAAGGCCGCACAACAATAACGAGTAATATGCAAGAGAAGAAATCGTCCATTTCAACAGGCCAATTTTTTCGAAAAAAGAGTCTACTGATACTGGGGATCAAAAACGTTTATTTTTACTTATAGTAACTACACTCAAGACAAAATAAAACATTTCCTGTGGCTCTCTATCTACCTAAAACTGACTACCCTTGTCCCCTTTCGGATAGCATCATGAAAGGAATGTCCGTTGTGACCCCACTGCGGGATTGGAAGAAAGTTACTAATGAAAGATGTGTAAACATATATATATATATCAAATTTCATACTTTAACATATAATATCGCCTCGAATTCTCCAAGTTTCAACATAAAAGAAAACTGACATAAAACGTACAGAGTACAAAATAAGGAAATAAGATATGCCAAATGATATACCAAATTCACACCCAATAATATTTCAGGATTTCAGGAAATATATCAAATTTTTTGTTACAAAAAAAAATATATTTTTCAAATTCGAACCAAATGCCGCTTTTAAAATTTGCCTCTCGGGCAGGGGCGTTGTCGGCCTAGAGCGCTGGTCCTAGTTACTTGGTCAAACGACTCTCTAATAAACCTAGCTCAATGACCTTAGTCCATATTACGACTTCTACCATTCTATTAATACTTTTTAACAAGTTCTACAATTGAAACCTTGTCCATAAACTTCTCATTAAAACAAATTAAAATATTTTTGCTCAATAAAGGCTGAATGAGGAAATGGTTACTTCCTCGTAGCAGGTTTGTAGCTTAAAACCCTTTTGGGTGAACTCGATCAACTTAAGCACTGTGCCAATAGAGTTTTCGTGTTATTTCGAAATGCAATATTAATAAGTAATCAATCCGTCATGTTACTTCTAATAAAATTCGTGAAAATTTTGGTTGAATATTAACAAAATGGAAGTATGAAACATGCCACCTCAACAATCGATTCTTCTTATTTAAAATTTAAAACAAAAAGTACTTCATCTATCAATTTAAAACTTTGATTAAATTTCTCAAATTTGGTTCAGTTGTTCACCTTTTTTATAAAGCCTCCAAACTTAAAAAATACATACCAAAAATTAAACAAAGCATGTTTTAAACTTCTTTTTAATTTCCAGACAAGGTCTTGACACAAATTCATAAAACATTTGAGAAGACTTTCAAGAATTGCTCCAGGGCAAATTTTACAACTAAACTCGCAATAAAGATCTCACTATTATTAACTCAGTATTCCTCTTGGAAATTAATAATTTCCGTCTTGGCGAATCATTTCCCAAGCATTTATTTTTAAACCTCCCAATTAACCAAAGAAATCCAATTAACAATACATCGCTCCCAAAACCGAACGTCCCCGAGTTCAATTCGATTACCCACCGCCGCATGTACGTGGGTGAACCGCACCGAATCCGAAAAAGGGTGTACGTATCAAACGATCTCCCTTCCGAACGTTCTCACGCGTCAACACCTGTCTCACTTTCCCATGACTCGGTGGCGGAGCAAGTGTGCAACAAATGTCCACTAATAATAATGAAGTGTGGGGTGGTCCTTCAAATGGATATTCGCCAAATCCCTAAGGAGTGTTCTAGAATCATTCCCACGCAACATCCCGTCATTTGGAAGAGCGGGGGTGGAGCACTTGGTTTCGATCCGGGGATTGTGCGAACAATCATAATCAACCGATTTGTATGCTCGCTTCGATTGCGGGATGAAATAGCGATGGGAAAGTTGATCGGAGATTGATTTTTTTAGCCTCTTTAATATGATCTTTGGCCTTAGCGGCTAAATGGGGAAAGAGCCCTGTATCCACCGGGAATAGGTTCACAATAAGATATATTGAATATACACATGTATTTAATGTTATGCATCATTTTCCCTATATTTCTCATACATGGGACCTGAATTCGTATTTTGCGTTTGGCAACAGATTTCGACATGCAGTTAAACCTGTTTTTGTGCATTAGATAAGGACCGCATAATAAAACCGCACGAAAAAAATATTCGAAAATTTCATAAATTCTTGCATATAACAAACAACTTCGTCAAAGTACTACAGACATTTTTTTTTACGCTGTGGAGAAGAACCGCATAAAAAAATCGCACTTAGAAAATTTGCCAGTTATTAATGAAATTTATGAGAAATTACATCCATAACAAAAAAACAAAAAAATTGAATTACACATGGAAACATTTTAAAAACATTTAGTTTCTTATTGTACACACACATGGAGAAGTCTTCAAAATGCACATACATAATTCACTGCGTCACGATAACCAGATATGCATGATCGAAGCTCTAATTGTGAAATTTCATACTCATTTCGGAATTGGTATCTATTTTAAGAAAATGCTTTCCCAATTTGTTGGAAAGCTGTATGTAATGCGCTCTTGACGTCCGCAAGACTTCCCGCACCGCTGAAAACATGGAAAAGATTTCAGCGGCGGTATGTAAGAACAGGCTTAGAACAATAGCAAAATCAGTTGGGATAGCCACCGGCCACATGTCATTGGATACTGACTAAGGATCTTAACAAGCATAGGGCCTGCCAGCATATCGTTCCCCGCATGTTAAACGACGACAAATCTGCAGATGAAGTTAAAAGTGCATCGAAGACTGAATTAAAGAACATGGCTAAAAATGGATTCCAGAAATGTTTCGATGACCTTTACAAGCCATGGCAAAAGTGTCTTGTTACTCAAGAGTCTTATTTTGAATGAGGATGTGTTTCAGCAGTTTAATTGGTAATATTTTGTAAGTTATAGTCTCAGTCCGGGAACTTTCGAATCCTACTACGTATGTATATATATATGCATATAATGAATCTAAACTAGATTTGTGCAACTCGTGGCCCAAAAGAAAAGATAAAAAATTGCACATTCACAACTTTTATGAAATTACGATCCAAAATACCATTAACAATACAACAAATACAATTTCTATGTATTCATTTTCGGGCGATAAATTTTGAATTTAATATGTTCTTTAATAATGAGATATTAACAAAATCATTCTTAAATCATCGAATTTTTTTGGGGTAAGGCTAGTTTTGTAACAGCAAACAGTTTAGTTATATTTTTAGCGCGTTTTTCACGTAGTGTAAAAAAAGCGCTATTAGGACGCAAATTTCGTCTTCGTTCCATATTTTGTCGTACCTTTTTCTCAGCTAATAAGCAACCAATTGACTTCGGGTTTTCGGCATTTGGTCGCATTTGTGCCCTAGATGAGCCGAATCATATTTAAATTTAATAATTTTTAAATTAAAAAAAAATTTAATTTTTTTTTAAGTACAGTACTACTTTCTGTTAGTAAAAACTTCATTAGTTGCATTATTGTAAAATACAACATATGAAAAACGCGCTAAAATTACTTGGCCATGCGAATGATTGATATCTTGTTTTAATTTGCTGATAATTTGTTACTTTATTTGTGCAATGAAATATATTCCCAAAATGTTGCGTAATAAATTATTAGGCTACAGGACCCCAAGAATTCGACTGCCTGGGGGTCTTCATGTCTTCGTTTAATCCAACACGGAGTGAAACTGGACATATTCGCAAGAAAATAAAATTCATGTTTCAAAGAGGAAGATGTCTTTTTTATTCTCAGAATAGCTACTGTGCTTCACAAATAATTTCTGTACACTTTTTTTTCTAATCTCAAAATGATTATTGCTACAAAGAACTTTTATTTGATTTCCTTACCCACACACAGACAGAGCTTGTTTTATTTTATTTCTTTATGTTCTCAGCAAAAAGTAAATTTTTTAAAAAAAACTAATTTTGTACGATAATTTTAAAAAAATTATTTGTTGTCATGACTATGAAAATATCATGTTATTATTCATAATTTTAAAATCAAAACTTTTCCTCCCCCTTTCTGTACTACATTTTTATTTCTATTTAAAGTCTAATATTTAAAAAAATAATCCTTTTTTTTTTTATTTTCTTACTTTTCTTAGATCTGATCTGTCATCTTGAATAAAAGCTTTAAAGTTCTTGAAAAGTTCTAAAGGTATTTTTGTAGAAAGGGTGCTGTTGCTTTTTTTTAAATGATATAATTGAATAAATTACAAAAATATAAAAATAAGATTTTAAAACTCTTTCAAAAGTAATAAAAAGAGACAGAGGGGGGGGGAACCCTTTGCAACTCTTTTATTTAGTCAAATCTCATTCTCAAAACGTCAGAACAAGACTTCCGAATCGAAATACCTTTTAAACCTTATTTAGTCAATAAAAAATTTAAAAAATCCTCACACCACTTGTTCCTTCTCTTTGTTTGACAGAGAACAGAATAAATCGACAATGGAAGAAAATTATTCAAATGTTCTTTTTTCTTCATCCATTCGGAAGCAAATAAATAGAATAAAACTTTCTATATTTAAATCCTTAGAACTGCACGCTCAAATGGAACAGCTTAGGGGATGTCTTATTCAATTAAATGATAAACAAGCTTTTCATTCAGACAGACGGTAGTAATTTTGCATGCGACTGCTCAAGAAAAATTATTACAGGAACCACTGATGCTCGTAGAGCATTTGAACATTCGAAAAAACCAGTTTTTTATCTTTAGGAGAAGCTATAAAATTGGCAAGGACATAGCGTGAGAAAAGATGAACGTGAGAAACAAAACAAACTGAAAGGGAAGACAAAAGTTCAAGTTTAACTCTTAATTTATTGCATTTTAAGTAAATTTTATTCTCTCCAAATCCGTTTTAAAGCGATGAATTAAAATATAGAGCTACATTATGCAGTGAAATTTGTCTAGCAAAGAGGTGAACGGCATGCTGATGGAAATTTTTTTAAAACATCTGAAATTATGTTATTTTATGTATAAAATAGATCATAGAGAGAATTTTGTTCTTCCGAAAGGAATACTATGATAAAACACTAATCGCAACAGACAAGTCTTTTTTTTTAAATTAAAGACTTATATAAATACAGCTTCATCGCAAGGCTACATAATACTTTTTTTTAAAAAAAATTATTTGTTAAAAAGTAATTTGGATGTTTGTTGTCATTTTTATGGTTATTCTGCTAACAAAATGAAAGGTGGACATACTCGAAATTTGAAATGAGAATTTTAATATATGTATATTATTTATTCCATGATTATATGATATGTTTTTGAAGTCTTGAATTGACGAGGCATGTTCTTGGGGACCCTTTTATTTCACGGAGGAGACGGCACAACAAAAAACACGAAAGCACATATGAGCAGCAACAGACATTAGTGGAACATTATGACAAATACAAGGTGCGGCGTAAAATTTCCAACGAATCTCGGCTCTTCATATGAAACACAGACCGGAAGTTTCAAAATTCGCATGACTTCCGTATACGGATCTTGTGATTGGTGGAAAGATATCGTACGATGTTATTACATAAAGGATAATTAAAATACGATGAGGTTTTAATTTCTAGGCGATAAAGTTACGATTACATCCCCTGTTAGTCAACTAATTATTTGCGAGACAGCCCTGGGGGACGGGGTTCAGGACTATTACAAAGTAAAAAGCTTCTAAGATGAAATTAATGTTAATTTTTATATATATGATTAATTTGACCACACATGACAATAAAGTGAACAAAGCCTTTAAGGTAGCTTGCTCCATTGTCCTCAAGAACATCCAAAATGTCCAATAAAATAAGTAAAAAATGGCTCGAAAAATAAAAAAAATCAGTGATTAATTAGCATATTAGTGAAAAAAGCATGCACAGTATGTCTGTCGGATAAAAAAAAATTGGTCAGAAGTCTACTAACTAATTTTAGTTGTAAGAGCAAGGTAAATTTTAAGATATCTCCTATCAAGAATTTCATTCTTTTTTTAGAATCAAAACTAAGCATATTTAAGCACACTTGTTCTTCAGAAATAATGAAGATCAGATAAATTATATATTTTCACGTGTTCCTTTTTGTTCTTCTCATTAATAAATAAAAATTAAGGACGCGTTTTATTTATTAAAATAAAGAGCGTTTTCTTGAATCCGCTCTATTACTTAAACATTAGATACTCCGTTTTGGGGGAAAGGATAAATAGTCGTTTTAGATATGATATCAGCTGAGATACCTTTGAAACCTCTGTTGTTAAAATCTATACTTATCCCAGATAGTTCCGCAATAGTGCCATGTATTGATATTGCCAATTTTTCTAATGATTTTAAATGAAAAAAAAAGGTATTTTCAATGCAAATATATATGCTGAATATTTCACTCATATAGTCAGAAAGTTTATTAAAAAATTGATATCTAATACAAAGTTTAATCTACATGTATTTTTTTTAAAAAAAATTTGGTTTCTGAGTTGATTGTTTTTATATACAATGAAACTACTTTACCAGAGTAAGTAATTTTTCGTGTTTATCTGTTAATGAAATACAAGCTCATACTTTTAACTTCATATCAAATTTATAATTAGAAATAAAATTCTTCATTAGAGCTCCGGTAAAATAACGAAGATGACAATACAACTAAAAGCACAGTTTCCAGACTACCTTATCTAGTCTTATGAAAGTTTTGCGACCAGTTAAGCAACTATGCATTTTTTGTGGGATGAGAAGTTTTTTGTATACTTAACACAAACACAAGTAATATTAAAAAAAAATTTTATGTCAATTCCTATTTAAATCAACAAAGAAATTTTTTATTTTAGTTACTTTTTGTTAATTAGTTATAAAATATATATATATATATATATATAGTAGCGCACACAGGAATTTTTCAAGGGGGGGTCCAAGGTCGAAAGTCCACTGTTCTCGTACCATGCTTCAATATGCCGCCCAACATATTCTTTTAATTTTGTCGATTTTCGGGAACAAAAAACAGTAAAAAATTAATTAATTAATGAATAATTAGCGTTAATTAATAAAATTAACTATTAAAAACAAATACTTGATTAATTTTTACGTACTATATACATAGAATTATAATCAATCGAAAAAAATATCAAGGGCTTTTTCGGGGGGGGGGTCCGGACCCCTAGGACTCCCCCCTTGTGTGCAGCACTGATATATATATGACAGAATCACACTATTAAGTGACAAAATAGAAAGCGATTTTCCATTTTTTTTTCTATATATGGTGTTGGACTATTTTTTTGTTTGTTACTATTTATTCATTAATTAAATTTAATTACTCTAATAAAATAGTATAGTAAAAAAGAAATCACATTCTCAGGAATTAAGCCATTCCAGGTGGGATTCGAGCCCACGACCTTTGGATTACAAGTCCAACGCGCTATCCTTTGCGCTACAGGGACACAACGAATGATTTTCCTTCCTATTTATGCTGTTGGACTATTATTTTTGTTTGTAACTATTTATTCATTTTTTAATTTAATTAATGAATTAATATTTGAAAAAAAACCTGTATTAACACCAAGAGAGTCATCCACTACAAATTTTAAAAAAATCAATTGAACTTGAATGGTTAAATAGAAAGCATTTTATTAACGAGTGAAAATTTGAAAAAGATATATATGTATATATATACAACTTTCTCACTTATTATTTTATTTTATTACACTATATATAAATAAGTAAATAAATAAATAAATATAGGGAGAGTGTGAACTAATAGGAATTGAAAAAGGCGTCGATAAAAGCACCCAGACGTAATCTTTATGTTAAAAATTAAAAATCTGTTGTATAGGAGGGGTTTGAACCCCAAAACCACATCCTTGTGTTTGCACTGGTTCAGAAAAATCAGAATCTGGTGAAAAATGATCCTCATTAATAAAATTACGACATATTTTGAAACAATAAAAAAAGAAAAATGCCAGAGAGTAAAAGTACGAAAATTACATTAAAAGGGATAATGATGACAATACATATAAGATAATTTATGCGATTTGAAATATAACACTGCACATCGATAGTAATTATATTAATGCATTATAATTTCTGCTTGCTTTTACTTAAATATTTAATAATTAATTCTAATTTAAAACATAGGTTCCCAACCTTCTTTCAACTAGCGCCCCCTTTTCTAGTAAATATTTCGATACCGTCCCCTTCCACTCTAGAGAAATCATAATACATGGTGAAAACAAGAGTTAAGTTTTAAAATATATCCCATTACTAATAGAATATATTTTTTAATTTAATTTTTTTCTAAAGCCCCAATTTTTTTTACTTGCGAATCTGAAATAACCATTGCCACAAATATATTTAAATGTGTAATATTTTATATTTTAATCATAGATGGGATATTGCTGGACTTGAAACGCACTGAACTTCTTCATTTAAAAGAGTAGAATAAAAGTTTTAGCTTACCTGTTATAAAGAAAGGCAGATGTTTTCATGATACGAAGTAATTCATAGTAAACTATTGCTTTTAAAATAAATATAAATTGACAGTTTTAGTCTTTAAAGAATCACGTTAATTCCTGGTTAGCAATTTAATTATGTTCCTTGGATAATATACGTAATGAAATGCAGTGGACGAAACATTTTTCCTACTGCTCATAGACAAAGACTACACGTGCACTACAGAAATTAAAACGCACTATATCATTCAATTTAATGTAGGTTTGAATGTAATGTAATCTTTTAAGTTTTTCATCCACTTCCCGAACTAACAAAATATGTGAATTTTCGTACATGTAATAGAGAAATGATTCAAATACATGCAATCAACATAAGTAAACAGTATTAAAGTTTACTTTTGTTAGTACATAATCAACGTGTTTTTTTTTGTGTCTTTTTTAGACTATATTTGGTTAATCTGTCCAAGCCCCTCCATGCCATCTCAACACCCCCTAATTTTCTCTAGGTCTTTTACTGCACCCCGGAAGTCTCAAACGCTCATAAAAGGGCGTTGAGAACCCATGATTTAAAAGAGAATATATCTTCAAATAATGAATTATATTAAAACAAAAAACAAAAGGGAGGGGGAACTAAAATAGTTTTAATTTATTGTAAAAAATTCCTCACTATAATCCAGTAACTACTGATACGTTTTGCTAGTGATACATTTTTTAAAAACTGAAATGCATACTAGCAATTTTTCTGAATCTCAACAAGCTTATGTAAAAATGACATTTAAATATTCTATAAAGAGTTTCCAGTTCTTTTTTTGGACAAAAGCAAATAATATTCTATCGAATTTAAAACTTTCCACATTCATTAATATCCTCTTGATAGACAGTTGTGTTATTATCCAGAACAGGGAACTTCAAGCAACCTAGAGCTATGTTCTTCGTTAGTATCCGGATACTTTGGATACTCCCAGCAGCTACCGTGGGAGGTTTATGATAAAGCCATATCTAATAGTAATAATTTCGAAAAGATCGCCTATCAAGTATACGAGTAAATAAACACAAGCAAAAACCGGAAATGTCACTTAGATCAGAGCTTTTATTGGCCTTTACAAACATTGCTTTGGTACTATTGTTATTTCAAGATACTCATGATACTGATGATTGATTCGTTGGTTGGTCAGTTCAAGATAGTTAGCCAAATCCATCATCCATTCTCCTCTTCGGAAATGCTGCCCCGGATGTACCGTATTGGAATCTGAGATTTATTTCAGGATGGTAAAATTTACAGAAAAGGAATATTATTGTTTATTTTTAGAAGTATGTATCATTAATGGTTGATTTTTGATAGTTTTTAAAATAGATGAAAAATATACCAAGCAGTATTTTTACTATGGCTACTTTAAATTTTGTGCAGTGTGACGGTTCTTACGTTTCACTAACCTCCTCATATTCTTTAATATTTTATTTATTTCAACCAATCTCCACCGGGAGCCAAAGCGTGATTTATGCAAATGAGATATTTTATATAAGTTCGGGTTTAGCGAGTTAGAAAGGAGAGAATGAAATGAAATGAGAAAATATTTTCAAGTGTTAACGTAGATGTGGTGAATAGAATCTAACGCATCGTCGTGGATAAAGATCATAGAAAAACTTCGGGAATAGCTAAGAAATAAGTTGCCTCTTAAAACGAAAGAATCCTGACTTCAAGTTGACCCAATCAAGATCTTAAGAACCAACAAGATGAACCTGCCATAACATAAGAAATCAGGTTAGTTATTGATTCCAATTAAGTATAAGTGTGCAGTTGTAATTGTACGCGTCGATCTTTCGTAGATTCAGATAGGATTCCGTCGTTCATGATTATTGAACCCTTCTCATTCTCCACTGTGTTTTATTGTTCTTAAAATTGAATAGTATTTGTGTAATCTCTTAATTAAGAAAAACATAAATAAGATTATTTTTAAATGAGTATAAATTTATTAATCATTCAACACTGATTCGAAACCAAAGGAGGAAATCTAGGGTAGCGAAAGCTACACACAGTGGCACACACACACACACACACCACACACACACACACACACACACACACACACACACACACACACACACACACACACACACACACACAAAAAAAACGTTTGAAAGTACACCATTCTCCTATCATTCCTCAATACGCAGCCAAACATATTCTTCTCATTTTGTCGGTTTTCGGGAACAAAAAATAATAATAAATACATTATTGAATAAATAATTAGCATTTAATAAATAAAGTTAATTATTAATAACAATGAAATTTCACGTACTATATGCACAGGATTATAATCAATCGGAAAAAAAAAATCAAGGGCGATGGGTAGTTGGCGGACCCCTAACCCTTGTTTGCGCCACTGATTTTAGACAGAAATGGAGAAAAATAAGACCTTGTCTGAAATAATGATAAGGAGTCCAGGGATATAAGCTATCCAGACTACGTTCGGTGAGTGAGTGATATTAACGTCGCACAGTAGCGCACACAAAAAATTTTCAAGGAGGGGGCCCATGATTGAAAGTCCCCCAACTCGTATCATACCTCAAGACAACGCCAATTGATTCTTCTGATTTTGTAAGCAAAAAACACTAAAAAATAAATTATTAAATTAATAATTAGCGTTAATAAAAAATTGTTAATTACAAGTACTTAATTAAATTTTACGTTATGTATAAAAATTTATTTATAAAGAAATATAGGATTATCATCAATCGAAAAAACTCAAAGGCTTTGAGGGATGTCCGGACCCCCAGGGCACCCCCCTTGTGTGCGCCACTGACGTCGCACTGTAAAGGTGTACGAGGGCTACTGGCGACGGAACTCATAATTTTGGACCAAGATCAAGTGACGAGGAACACACCTGAGCAGTGCCGGTTTATCCATTAAGCGCTTGGAGCGGGCGCCAATGGATAAACCGGCCCGGGGCCCGTTGGCTTCAAAACGGCCCGGATAAGCTGCACTTAAGTAATAAATTTCGATCCACCCGTTCAAAGGAGTCCGTAGATCTTCTGCGCCCAGGGCCCGAAATGAGTTTAAATCGGCACTGCACCTGACTTGGCACCCCCTCTCTTAACTTCCTAACCACAACAAAGAGGGGACGTTTGAGTTTCGATAGATTTTACGTACATTGGCCTCCTCTACACAGCGGGTCTTCAGTCTCACCAGGACCTGAACCCACAACCTTTTAATAAAATGACAAAGAGCCCTGAACTCTTGACACAGAGTGGAGATTTAAGACAATGGTTCTTAATTCCCCGAAGGATCAAATGATACCGTGCTGCCCAAAGAACATTAAATTATTTCTATTTTATTTACTTTGGTGTGTTTCTGTCGGGTTTCTATGGACGAAAGGTTATCTTGGAGCTGAGAGACGCCACCTAAAGCGGCAACAGTATCACATATACGCAAAATGTCGTGACATAAAAATTATAAATAATCAATAATAAACAAAAATTATGACCCCCCCCCCCTTCCGTGGCGATAAAAAGATTGAGCAACGCTGAATTAAGGTATACGACTTCGTTAGGAACCATCATCCTGAAAAAGCGTGTAAATAAATATTTTTCTTAATATTTATTGTCACTTTTAGAATCAACGTATAAAATTATATTAAGAGTTTTATTGCAATAAAAAATTATTTAATAGCAATTTTTTTTGGCTAAAGAATGAAGAAAGAATTACATATTTTCTTGAAGAATTCTTCTTTTATTTTAACTGCTTGAAAAAAATAAAAATTTGCTCATGTCTAGCTCAGACATATCTCTAAGCCTAAACAAGGATTTTTGAAATATATAATGTATAAGCGGATTTATTCATAACTTAATAAATCAAGCTAGGGAAATTTTAATTTTTCCCCACCCATTCTTATTTTAATTAATGGATAACTGAAAACGTGATTTTTTTTTCAAAAATCCTAGTTCAGGGGCTTTGTAGAAAAAGAAGTGTTAGCTATGAATGCATTTAGGAAAAATATTTATTATTATAGAAGAATTTTCCTTAAAAAGAGAATGTTTTGAAAATATGTCACTTTTTTAAAGATAATTTCATACGCATATTCTAATAAAAAAACACGAAATATCAAAAAAAAAAAATTATTTATGCGGTTTTTCGAACGTAGTCATGTATCTTGTCATTTCAAATATTTATCATATGAGAAAATAATACATTCTCATCGATTCAATTTTTTATTGTTTTTCTTTTACTTGACCTTTATTTTGCATTATGATAAACATTCTAGCTCATGATATAAAATTCTTAATTCTCATTGATCTGCTTTATGAGTAATAATACACTAATAAAGAAATATTTTAATCTCCTTTGTTGCAAGCGCGGCCTATCTGTCAACTTTCTCACCGAACGCTTCAAAATTGGAGCTTCCAAACGCCGCCTGTGATTGGTCGAAAATCATCCTTTGACATTTTCCGTTTTTTCTGGAATGTAAACTTAAAAGAACTTTTTACCGAATGTGAGAAGGTTGCGCACTGATCAAGATAATCACTATCGATTTATATTAATCTTTATCGTGTTTACTGATTAAAAACTGGGATGAACAGATATTCCTACGGTTTTCTTTCCCGCATCCATGGAGGCGGAGTTTAAACTTTTATCTTCAATGGTAAGGAAAGGCAACTAGGTTGTTTGTTTTATCGCTCTTTTGGCACCCTTCCTTTATCGTAAAGAATTTGTAGTGAGCTGTTTGTAACTTCGAAAAATACTTATGAAACTTTTTAGATTGCATGAAAACGAATAACTGATGTATTGATTTGTTTTCTTTCAATATAAATGTAACAATTTTTTTAAAAAATGGAATGTATAATTACTTTTTATACAAGCATAAATTTTTTTAATATTTAAAATGAATTTTACTCAAAAAAATGGAATTTTTTTAAATTCGAAAATAAAAAATAGAGGGAAAAAGTTTCGGGTTGAGACGTATTTTAGAATGAAAAATGTAAAAGAAATTAAACGGAATAAATTCTCTCTATACTGTACAGGAAATTCTCAATTCAATCAATATTATTAGAAGAAGTGAAGCAGGTATCTTATCGCATAAAAGAATTTACTTTTATTTATTGAATATTCTATCATATATGCTTAAAAAACTTCCATAAGGAATTAGTACGAAAAACAAATTCACCACAAATATTTTGATATTTTCCCATAAATTAAGCAAATTGTAATTAATAAAATGTAAAAATAATCTTTTTTTCCTAAAAAATGTAAAATAAATAAAATAAAACCCGAATAAAAAGCTCGGTACGTATTTTATATTTTAAATACAGGAAAAATAAAAGGTTGAAAAGAAAACATAGAGCAAATTTAATTTCTCAGAATTTTAGCTTTTGTTGAGTTATATCTTAAAAAATTAAGTAACTTTGTGTAATTTCAACAGCATTTGTCTTAATATTTTTCTTAATACGGATATTTTTATGAGGCACATTTAAATTAACTTGTTTTTAATTATATCATCTTAATCAATTTATAATTTGCTAAAAATACAACAAAAAACAAAGAAATATCATAATTTTTTTTTTTGAAAAAAGTTTTTCTATTGCATCAAATTTAAATTATGGCAATTCTAAAATACATTTAAAATTAAGAAATAAAATAAACAGAAACTAAAAAAAAATTCATTCCAAAATTTAATGTCTTTCCCGCTTTTACCAATAGATTCCGAGTAAAAATTCTTAAAAACAGTGATCTATAAATCCGTTTTTCTCTCAGCGAAATACATTCAGCTAAACAAGCGCACCTCAAAACTTTTTTGGCGACAAAATCACCGCTGTCAAAGCACCGAATGGCAACCCTACCTCGAGAGACGCCGAATACACCGAACAACAGGTCAATCAACGCATAGCCGCAAGAGGATCAGTGAAGAACTGATGTGTGTAAGACCAAATTCAGAAATATATGAAAAAGTTGTTTAATGATTTTACTCGTGCAAATCTAAAAGTGTTGTGCAACTGCTTTGGATTACTTCGCTTTGTTCTGGATTAACGGATTAACAACAAAATTTGGCTTCCCATGTGCTTTTTACGGAGAACTTGAATCCAACCGGTGTCCGTGTGCTATTTTTGGCAGGATGAAGCATCGTAACATGGTGTGCAGTGCTATTTTGTGGGGCATATTTTGTTCGGTGATTATTTACCCGGTTCACACTGAAGGTAAGCTTTCTTCTCTTGTTTTAAAATCAAAGTTTTCAAGTCAGTCGAAGTTTCTGGTTGAAATTTTAGTTTTTATTTTACATTTTTTTTCTCTTGAGTTTGTGTCAGAATCATCAAACTATTGTCGATAAAGAGTATATCTAACACTCTCTCTATGAAGTTTATGAAAATTCAATATTATGTACTCAATTTTAATTTAAGTCGAAAAAAATTAACTTATATTTATTGAGATCTTTAACAGTATAATTTCACAAAAAATACTTTTAATAGATATGTTCTTTTGTAAAGTTTACTTTAAATTCTTAGGAATTATCATTATTTTCCTTTTGTTTTTATAAAATAGTATAAAAATAAGAAAAAAATTGGTAAATAATATCGGTATATATATTTCAGTTCGAATTTTCTTTATAAAAATAAGCACATTTATAGTTTTCCATTTCTTCTACAGTATTTTTTCCGATCTAATTATTCTAATAATAAATGAATCTATTACCTCAATTTGAAAACCTTGATTTTGAATTATTTATCTGATTCTCTCTGTTCAAAGTTCTGTGAAAATTACTTCAACACTTTATATTCAATTTTACGTTAAGTCTTACCATTTTTTTAACTAGTTTATATTCAGATCTTGAACGATATAATTGATTGTACTTAAAGATTGTTTTTTTAGATACATATAAAATTTTAAAATAATTGGTATGCACTCACAATATCTGTAAATTCATTTCATTTCCAATTATCATAATAAAAATATAAACACATTTTCTATTTTCCGTTTGAAAAAAAAAAGCTTTTTAACGATCTGTCTACTCTAATAATAAATAAATCTTTTACCTCATGTTGAAAGCCACATGATTGTTGTCGCGTCGCCAATTTGTATTTTAAGGTCGAAGCTTTCAAGAGTGTTTCCTTCGGGTTTTAATTATACAAACTAACTAGACGATAGATATTAAGACAGTATTAATTATTGTTAAGAAATGCATTAGGTCGAATGAAAAAAGTGTTAATTATCGGCCGGATGAAGTTTCATTGAGTTCATGAGTTGAGATGCATCGCTGCTGGATTGATAGCGAGGTCGATTTAATTCTTCTCAATTAATACTGTCACGTGATCTACATTGTGCGCTATGAGACAATATTTACTGGTGGAAATTTATGTACAGGTCTATAAGTTTGTCCGTTTATTGTGTAAAAAGAATGTAACTTTTTCAAAAAAGAGGATTATAGACTTAATTTCTTTGTTTAAACTAATTTAAAAGTATAGTAAATCTGAAATTTTTTTTGGATAAGTTATATTGCTTATTTATATAATAAATCAATCAGTTAAACAATTTCAATGGATTTTACATTCTTTCAAGTAATAATAATACATATTTTTAGAGTTATGGTAGTCTTTTGGCATTCTAAAATGATAAAATTGGGCAGAATTTTAAAATTCGATTTAATATCGTTTGGCAATAATAGAATATCTCCTGTTAGTATCAGTTTTTCCTATAAAGCCTCTCAATTTCTTTTGTAATAAAAAATATTTTTTGGAAAATTACAGCCACAGAAAATAAGAATTCAACAAGTGACATTATGTTTAATTTTATAAATTTTAAACAACTAGAAATATGCTACTTTAATTTTCAGGACCATTAAATATTGTCTAAAGTGCAGCTGAAAAATGATTCGAAATTTCATTTCTAGAGACAGGTCCAATTTATTTCCTTTCCATTTTCACTTGAAAAAACATAAAAGAATTTTTTTTTTTGTAGAATAAGTTTATTTGTATATCCAAGGGTTTGACATGGAGAATTCAATAAGGGGTTTATTTTTAAAAATGTGATATCCAAATAATAATTGACTCAATTATTTTTTAATCACATTACACAACAACCTTATTTCTCCTTTACCTTAGTGTAGCAGCAAAATTTTCATAATTGAAAACACCAACATCTCAAGAACAATTAATTATTAATTTTCCCTTCTTAAACCAAGTTTAAAAATTCCAGCCAAGAAAATCGCCCTACCGATAAGTCTATATAAGGCATCGCAAAATCTTTCCTCAAAACCAACTTATAGGGAGGTCGTGTAGAAATATATCATCCAAAATCACAAACCCATTACAAAAGTCCCTCCCCTCTTTCTGTGAACCCCTGGAATAGCCTACGGGACCCAAATGCAAAGAATTGAATTAGGCTGTAAAAGCGTGAGGGGGGAAAGAAACTAAGGCGCATTCACGGAGCTAACTCCGAACCTTTCCCACGATTCTCCCCAGTCATGCAATGTCGTTCGTCTGTTGCGTTTTTTTACTCTGCTCTGTTGCTCTCCCCTTCCCATTCTGTGGATTTGGGGCCCCCTCCCGATTTCCGCTTGGGTCCCTAGATATGAGATATGCTTGGAGTGACATGATTCTTAAGAAATTTATGAATTTCTATTTCTTTTAAGCAAGGTTGCCATCTTTGAAGCATGAAGAAATGGAATAGAAGAAAGCGCGCGAAACGTTTTATGCTTAAAATAGGTTTTAATCGTTTCATGTGAATAAGAACAGAAATTTTTTGTATAAATTAGATCACATTCCGTGTAGACATTTGAGTTATTCTAATTAATTGTAATGTTTTGAATTTTTTTTACGATTTTAATTTATAACTTATTACGAATCTGGCAACCGGGAGAAGAAAAACCCATAAAAATTAGTTTTAGAAAAGGAGGAAGGAAACAGAATAAAATGTAATCTTTAAGAAAATTGTAACGTGTTTAGTTTCCCAAACATAAAGTGCTATGTATTATGCTAATTGATTTTGAAGGGAAAAAAAAAAGATTATTTATATTCCTCCTACCAGACTTTTTTTTCCAAAAAAGTTAAAAAAACTTGATAAAAATACTTTAATTTTATTCTTCAAACTTTTAAATTTTCATGCACATTTTTCATTTTAAAATCTTTCTCGAAAAAGTCAAACTGTTCTAAAATTTTAAAGAGGTTTTTTCCCAAAGAAGGAAAATAAGTGAATGAAACAAACATTTCCGAAATTAAATCTGGTTTTTAGTATCTAGGTGTGAAAGTTGGAAACGTAATTTTTTTCAGTAATTGGTTTCTTGAAACACCGACCTTCTATATACGAGTATACCATCTTTTCCAAATTGCACTGATAAAATTCAAATTTTCAGAACGCTTTTCCAGGTATGATAGTATTCCATGTATCAATATCAAATTAATTTCACTCAGTGGCGCACACAAGGGGGGTGTCCTGGGGGGTCCAGACACCCCCCAAAGCCCTTGAGTTTTTTTTCGATTGATGATAACCCTATGTATATATAACGTAAAATTTAATTAAGTACTTGCAATAAACAATTTATTTTATTAATTAATACTAATTATTAATTCAATTTATTTTTTACTGTTTTTTGTTAACAAAATCTACAGAATCCGAAATGTCAATTGGTGTTGTCTTGAGGTATGATACGAGTCGGGGGACTTTCAACCATGGACCCTTGAAAAATTTGTGTGTGCGCTACTGATTTCACTACAAACAGAGCAGAATTTTTTAAAATACCATTCACATGTTCTGTTAAAATTGACAACTTTCTCAGTAACAATATCCAATATATTCCACTGTCAAAGCTATGTTCGCCTGATTTCGTAGAGACTACTTATCCTAACTTGGAACAACATTTCCAGAAAGCAGAATCGTTTCATTTCCTTCATAAATGTGTGACGTTGCAAGAAATGCATCCATTTATTAAGTAGTTTTCTTAAAATTTATAAATATTCTAAAAGTACGCAATTTTTCTTTTTTGTGGATGTAAAGTGCTGACTCATTTAGCGTCACGGTGTAGGAGATATATATGAAAATTCATTTTACACCAGTATAAAAATGAGGTGTGAAAATATATATACATTGTTCTCTAATGGAAAATAAAATTAACCATACATTTATCATATGAATCTTCCGAGTTTTTTTTATCTTTAAAAAATGTTCAGATTATGGTTTCTATTGTTTAAGGTAGTGTAAAAGACAGTCTTAATCTCCGATATAAGATGGAGTTTTTTCAAATACCGTAAAATCCGGTGTATAACGCATCTCCATACTTTGAAGCGGCATTTTTTAATTTTTAGGTATATTCGCCCCTTTTCTACGAAGGAGCTTGAAATGTGCGTATACAATGCTATTATGTTTTGAAGTCATTTCTTCGGGGTATTATTCCAGCATTTTTAAAAAAATACTATACTTCTAGAACTATTAAGTTCATTAGATGTGTCATTTCTTTTAAATATAAACAGTATTCTCCGATCTATATAAAAAAGTCTAATTTTTTTTAACTTCATTTTTTTTTATTTTTGAAGCTATCATTTTTATATAACTGGCGTATAATGCGCAACCATAAATTTCGATCTTATTTTTTGTTTTAAAAGTGCGCGTTATACGCCGGATTTTACGGTACTTTATGAATTAAAAAATCATATTTTTCAATTGTTTTTTTGAGTTTTAAGTATGCATAGAAAGGAAGCATGGTAAATGGTTGTTTTTTTATTAACTACACGTATAATAAAAGCGTAAATACATTCTTCTCATGAAACATTATTCAGAGTACGTGTGCTGACTGTTTTTTACTGCTAGACTTAACAATTGCAATTGATTTCAATTTGTAATCCGCTTTTTGGATAAATTTCATCCCATTAAAAATGTCTGGTAACCATCCTCTCCTGTGTAAAACGCACTCGTTACATCCTGTCCTGCTTTTAATTGGCCATCGTCCGAGACAGCGGGAGGTTCAAGGATCAACTAAGCACTATCCAACCCCAGGATTTACATAGAAATTATGCGGCTTTCAAATCTGTACTTGGGAATAAATTTGTATGCTATTCTTAATTGTTTAAAAAAAAAAGAGATGTTTGTGTTTTTTTAAAATTATTTCTCGTACTTTTTTGTTTGTATGTTGATTTTTTTAGATGTCCTGGGTTTTTTAAAAGTATAATTCGCTGCTTTTGTAGACATCTTCTGAAGTTTTCGGAGGCCGTGGTAGCCTAGTGGTCAAGGTAACGGACTCGTGGCTGGCGTTTCATGAGTTCGAGCCTAGTATCACTGAAGACCTGCCGTGTAGGGGAGCGATGCACGTTAAATCTTTCGAGAGCTCAAACGTCCTCCCTTTGATGTGGTGTGGTAGTTAGGAGAGGGAGTGTCAGCTCAGGTGTCGTCCTCGTCACTTGACCATGGTTCAAAATAACGAGGTCCGTCGCCAAAAGCCCTTGAGTAGCTTAATAGTGCGTCGTTAAAAATAAATTCGTCGTTTTGAAAAATAAATTCTGATGGAATTTTTATTTTAGCAAGCTGTAATTGATCAGTGGTTTTGGTCACGTTTCAGAGTGGGTGAGATTAGATCTGGATCGCGAATTCGAATTCTTATTACACCAGAACTTTAAAAAAATGGCTGGACTGCTTTATGTTGAATTGGACTGGTTTTTGAAACCACTATTTGGGTGATATGGAAGTTTTGAGGATGAGGTATCTTTTTCAGGTGCTTTCATTTAGCAGTTGACTGTAGTTTTGAATTCCGAGTTCCATCGTTAATAGTCCTCGTATAGCTTGATTGGCAGAATGCTACATTTATTATTACAATTTAATGTTTTAATCTCTCCTCAGTAGTCCTTGGTATAATAAATACTAACAATTATCCTGGATTGGTTCAAGAAATCGATAGGTAAAGTTTCTTCTTTGATGTACCCTTGGACTCAGTGACGTGCACAAGGTTGAGGTTTTGGGTTCAAATTCCTCCCATATACCAACAGAGTTTTAATTTTTAACATAAAGAATATGTTTTTGTGCTGTAGTCTACGTATTTAGACCATACTTCCAAGTTAGAAAAAACTATCCTGTATTTCCAAGTTAGTCCTGTGTTTCCAAGAATGCAGGTTCCATTAGGAACCTGCATTCTTGAATTATACTCACACTTTGTCCATTTATTTACAATTTATTCATTTTTTTCGGGGGAGGGGTGAATAGTTGCATTGTTTGAAAGTTCAGACAGATTACATTTTATTTCTTAAACCACTTTTATCATGTCAGAAAAAGGTTTTTTTTATTAAATTTATACTTTTGAAAAAATTGTTAATTGGTCGAAAATTGTGAACCTAAGTCCCCCTCCCCCAATGGCGTAACGTACATCACGGAGGGGAGGGCACGGCTCTAGGGGGCCCAAAGCCCGACTGATGCCAAGTACATCTTGAGGCCCAAAACCTGACTTTGAGGGGGGGCCTAATATTCTCCCATTACGCCACTGCCCTCCCCTTACCAAACTTTAACCGTGAAACAATTAAAATTTACTCTTAGACACAACATAAAATTTTCATTCCAAATTTCTGACTAAATAAGTCACTGAAACCTCTCCGTTATTTTGTTGAGGCTCTAGCACTAATTTCTAGTTCGAAAAATTTAAAATTGATGTATTTTCAATAATAATTAATTGGCTGTCTTGTTCCTTAATACTCAGATATAGGCGTAGGTAACGAACAGGTTTTATGTTTTATTTCCTGTCATAATTAGAAATAAATAATAAAATAAGTTCTACTGAGAAATCAATTTAGTTAAAGTCATTCGGATGCCTTATTATGACATTAGATTCAATTCATTTGATATCATTGCTGTTCTGATTCAACCAATGTTTTATAATCCAAAGCTGCAATTGCGCCATTTCTCAAGATGCTCACGATACTATAGAGGGGTAGCAAACAGGAAGAGGTGAGTGTAAGATTACCTCCCACTGAAAGTGCCTCCGATTCTACTTGTCATTACCCCCCTCTCCATCTTCAGAAGTTCCACTACACTCCAACAAAAAAAAATGAGGAACGGGTGGGAAAATACTTCTCTCGGAACATCTTTCTCTTGGACGGTTGTGCATTTTTTTTTTTTCCTTCTGATTTTTTTTATTGGAGAAAAAGGAGGCTGAGGACGGTCCTTACGAGCGGATTATTTAACGTCCTGCTACTGATTTGTTTATATTTTTAACTGTCACGTGTTCTCCCCCCCCCCCCTTCGGTTGCTCAAGTGTAAGGATGGGCCGGTAGTGGGACTGGAGTGACTACAGCTGTTATGTTTTTATCATCTTATGGTGGCGGAGGAGATGGATGTGTGGAGACGTCACGTGGTTTTCTGGGGGCAAAAACATAAGTTGGAAATATGGTTTCAATTTGAAACGTGATATGGATGCACAAGCTGGGAAAATGGAAGATGTTGTCTCAGGACGGGTTGTTAGCCGTTTGCATGCAGTCGGTGGGAACGTTTCGGGAGTTGGATGCATAAGGTGTTTTTTGAAAGGGTGTTTTTTATTAATGTTACGCTATGAAATTTAATAACCACATCATCAATGGCGTTTTGATGGAAGGAATGATAATTGTTGGTCTTAAAGGATTATATTCATATCTAATCTTGATGCACAATTAAGTCATAAATTTCAGTGGTTGTGTATATTCGGAATATTATTTATCGTATATATATATATATATATATATATATACTTGTCCTTAAAAATGTGTACTTTCAACAAACAAGCTTTTTAAAAAAATTTTACAAAAAAATTAAAATCTGCATTTAAGTTAAGAGAGCATATTTATACTGATTAATAAATACAAATGCGTTTTACGAAAATATACTACATTCTTTAGGGAATAGAAGTTTTATTATAAAGTTAATATTGCGGCATTTTTCTGATCCTACCGCTGCCATAAGACACTCGCCGTATAGACCATGTTAAATCTGAACGTAAAATCCATCGAGGCTCAAAATCTTTAGGTTGACCTGATGTGGAAGTTTGAAATTAGGATGCCAGTTCGGGTATCGTCTTCGTCATTAGGTTCAAAATTGCAGGAACTTGTCTCCAATAGCCCTCGTCGTGGCCTGCGTGTCATGAGTCCGGGCCTGGTACTGCTGAAGACCCGCCGTGAAGGGAACGATGCACGTTAAATTTGTCGAAGCTTAAACGTCTTTCCGTTGGTGTGATGTGGAAGTTTAGAGAGAGGGTGCCAACTCAGGTGTCGTCCTCGTCACTTGATCTTTGCACAAAATTACGAGGTCCGTCGCCAAAAGCCATCGTGTAGCTGAATAGTGCATCGTTAATATTCACTCACTCACACCAACGGGAGGACATTTGAGCCTCGACATATTTAATGTGCATCGGCTCCCTTCTTCAGTGGCATTGGGAACTCGTGACACGCTGTTCACGGGTTCGTGACCATGACAACTAGCCAACCCGCACCTCGAGAAGAATAGATTTATGTGTGTGTGCGAAATTTTTTAACCATATAAGTTATACAATGTCAAAGGAAAGGTTACTGTGAGGTGTTTTTTTTTACTAAGCCGTTTGGTCATCCGAAAGAATTTAGTTTCATGTGCACTAAGAACCATCTTATAGGATGATGGTAAATGAGAAAAATTACACAAAAATTTAACTTTGTTAGAAGAATTATTACATAACGTTGAAAATAAGGACCGTGTATCATATTATTAATCAAAAAGTAATAAAAAATGAAACAAAATTTCAAATTGTTTGATGAAACTTTTTTAGCCCGTTCACTGCCAGGTAAATTTAGAGCTTCTTGCCCTGGGTGCCTAGATGTTATTTTAAAGGAAAGATGACATTTTACAAAATATAATAATATGAAGTTACTGGTATAATATTGTAATGGCATTTACGGTAATTTTTATTGAAAAAAAAAAAACACTACGAGATAACTCGTAGCTGGCGTCACTGAATAAGATTCCTGTGCTGAGTGCCGTTTACGAGTTATCTCGGTAGTGCTTTTTTCAATAAAAGTCTTCATATACCAAAATTTTCTTTTCATTCTGTTTGATTTTACAAGCTCGTCACTTAATTTCATCTGATGACAGTCAGATGTGTGTGTCATGTTATGTCAGATGTGTAATGATCTTCACTGGGAAAACCTATAAGGCGTTGTTAGTTATAAACAATTCCTAAGTTATACTGTGATTAGTGGCGCACTCAAGGGGGGTGTCCTGGGGTCCGGACACCCCCCCCCTCAAAGCCCTTGAGTTTTTTTCGATTGATGATAATCCTATATATATAACGTAAAATTAAATAAAGTTTTTGTAATTAACAAATTGTTTTATTAATTAATGCTAATTATTAATTCAATAATTTATTTTTTACTGTTTTTTGTTAACAAAATCGGAAGAATCGGTGTTCTCTTGAGGTATGATACGAGTTGGGGGACTTTCGACCATGGACCCTTGAAAAGTTGTGTGCGCTACTGACTGAAAAGTAATAATTAGCAGACCTCATGAAAACTATCCATCGGTACAAGAAAATCGCTCCACCCTACTCCGAAATCTTCCTTCTGAATGCATACAAGTTCTATAACCAAAGAAATCGAAGGAATAAAAAGATGAGGATGCGCCAGTTTACGGGATCAGTTAGTATGTATTTATTTGATGGCGGCGACAGCAATGCAGGAGAAAGCAGCGACTATAATACTAATACAACTGATTTTCATTACTAAGAACATCTTCCTCCCACAGAAAAAGAAGGATATCTACAAAGTCATGTCGAATGTGTACAATCAAAGACAAAACCAAATCAAAAACGTAAGGAGACTAGGTATTTTTGTCCTGTGTGTCCCAACAACTCAGCACTTTGCTTCGATCTTTGCTTTAAAGCTCATCATACACAGCAACAACAGTACAAATATTTTTTAAATTTTTGAAACCAATCTACCCATATGATTTAGCGTGCGTGCCACATAGGACATTTTCGAATTGCGATAATGCATGCAGAGCTAGAGAATAGAGGAGAATAATATAGGTTTACAGTTCTATTTTTGCGTCATTTAAAGGTATTTCATAACCTGAAAATAAAAAGCATAAAAATATTTATTTCTTCAACAAAAATAATTAAAATCGTACATATATTAAGTACTTTGAAACATATTTATTAAAATGAGAAACAGACAACATAAAATATAAGTGTTCTTCATTTCTTGTTAAATAAAAGATAAATAAAAATGTTAACGTGAGCCTAATGCTTGCACCGCTCTATTTTCATACCACAAAATCAGGGGTATAATGTGCGACATTCAATTTGACACGATTCTGAGCATTCGGTTGTTAAACTATTTCTTTGCAGACTCGAAATTCTCATATGGGAAAAGAATTTTCATTTAGATATGTAGAACCAAAAGCGAAGACCAGAGTACATGCAATTTTCTATCTTCAAACAATTAAATCTTCGGCATTCAATAATTTGCAAAAGAGCTGTAAATTTATTTTTGGAGTTATCTTTCAGATTTTTTCGTAATTCCGTAAATGTAAGAAAAAAATCTGAAGATGTTTGTCCAATAAGGTTCATTACAAATTTTATCAACTTCCATGCATATAATAATGACAAATTTGTATAGTAGAGCAGAGTGCCAATGAGAAATGTACCGCGTGGCCATAGGTTGCCAACCTCTAGTCTATAATTTCAGCACACACTACGTCTATTTCAGCACACACTATCTCGTAATTGACAGCCAGTGGGTTAAATTTGACACATCGTTTCATAAAAAAATATTTAGACATCTATACAATATTCAGCTACCGAGGTTTAAATGTGAGTGAAATAAGATCAGTGATTGTTAGTTTTCATATGGTTAAGATTTGCAAGTGTATAAATAAATATCTGTGAACTGTAAGAAATTTTTTTTGAATTCCAAATGTTTCATATATCTGTAATTCAGCTTATAAAATTTAAATTGACTAGTTTCATTAGAATTTTCAGATTTAAAGTCTCGATTACTAAAATCCATTCATTTCTCATTTCTTTCGAAATAAACTAAGGAATTTTATCTGAAGGAAATTTTATAATGTTGCGAATTTCAATTATTATCGAACCCGAGCATTAACCCATTTCTCAAACAAAATGTGAAACAATAGAGATAGGATAACATTCAATTAGCATCGTTCGCTTTCGAAATCAATCACTCGAGTTATTTTTTTTAAAAACAAAAACAATATGAGCTACTCTGTTCTGGTTCTGGCAGCCTGAAAGACGTGCTTTGTTCTGCCTTGAAGAATTCGTGTCTTAATTTGTAAAATTAATTTTAAAAGTCAGAGAGAGAGAAAGAGACATGACCTCTCTTTTTTGTTTTATCGATATTTTAAAAAGAAGAAAACCAAAAAACTTATTGTTTTCTTTGGAAAAGAATTTATTCAAAGGCACGTTTCGAACTTCAAGCGAATTAGTTAAAAAATGAATTTTCCTTTGTCTGTATAACTTGTTGCCTCTTTCGTTTGTGGCTGCTTTAGTCGAGTCGATCTATGATGATAAATTTGTGAACAGAAAGTTGCTTCTGACGAGGCGTTGGTTCGAGTCCTGATGCGACTAAAGAACCGTGACCGTGGTAGCCTAGTGGTCAAGGTAACGGACTCGTGGTTGGTGTGTAATGAGTTCAAACATAGTACTGCTGAAGACTTGACGTGTAGGGGGGGGGCGATGCACGTTAAATATATCGAGGCTGAAATGTCCTCCGTTGTTGTGGTGTGGAAGTTAGGAGAGGTAAGTACCAGCTCAGGTGTCGTTCTCTTCACTTGATCATGGTTCAAAATTATGGGGTCCGTCTTCAAAAGCCACCGAGTAGCTGAATAGTGCGATTTTAATATTCACTCACTCACCCACGCGACTAAAGAGACAGTGTTTAAAGAAACTTGTGCACTTAAATCTGTCGAGGCTGTAAGTCCTCAGGTTGGCGTGCTGTAAAAGTTTGTTGAACGGGGCGATAGCTCATGTATCGACCTCGTCATTTGTCCAAAATTAAAAATTACGAAATGCATCACCAATAGTCTTCATGTTGCTTCAGAATATGATACAAAGCATTTATCAATTTTTCGTTTTTGGTAAGGTGAGGAGGGACGTCTAAGACCCTGGACCCCTGCACAAATATAGGCCTCACCTATGACCCTTAAAAGTAGACAGTACATAATATTGTTAATACTAGTTAATAACAGTTGTTAAATACTCGTACAAACAATAACCCGAAACGAATAAATGTACATGACTTACAATCACACTCGCACAAACCGGCTCGACCGATTGCTGCTTTTTGAATGAATGAGTAATGATGGTAGGCCTAGGCCTGTACATGGACGACGGTCATCACATGTAGCCAGTTGACATATCGTCCAACATTCCCAAGTTTTCGAAGAACACAACCAGAAATAAAACTTAACGTTTGAAATTATTCGAATCGTGATCTTATTAAGGCTGAGTCGAGAACGAGACGAGGCCTGGGCTCTTTTACCAGTCGGGCCATGCCTTAAGACTTTCCTCAGGGTGAGTAGTTTATTGCGGGAGAAAACTCTTTTTACTTTCAACCCTGCTTATTGTAAAAATAGGAAGGGGCTGTAAACATTTATATACTTGCATCGTCCTTTCTTTCACATATCGAACGTAATGTCTGTTCTAACAATAGCTTAGAATTAAAAACGATGCAGCCTTTCCCCTATATTTTGTGCTGTTTTTATTCTCACGTGAAACTCAAGATTTATTTTTTTCAAATCTTAGAAGTAGCATTTATTATTCTGCAGCTAAAAAATAAAAAAAACTGTTGAATAAACAAAAATTCGTCAAAGACACAAAATAATTCCAATATTTAAAAGGTCTTCGTGGTTTAAATATATCGATTTTAATCACTATTACCGTTACTGAATTTTAAAAAGTTAATTTTGTATTGATTTAATCAGGCCAGATGAGAAACACACACTTATTACATTCAAATATTCCGAAAAATTGCTGTATGGAATAATAATATAAAAAGTAGTGTCAAAAAGATATTGGAAATACTCTTGTCAGATTAAATTATTCTCCAGAAAATGGGTGTAATGTTTTTGGTATGATTGTAATTATTATTTCTTTTTTCAGGTCTTGTATCTTGTTCCCCAAATCCCTGTAAAAATGGAGCTTCATGTGTTTCCAATCCTAAAGGCGAATCCTATTGCAAGTAAGTTATTATTATTTTTTCAATTCCTATTCTCTAAAAGTTTCTACTATTACTTTAAACTATCGAAGAAATTCGTCACGAATTTGTCTGTTATATCAAATAAACTAAAATATTTCCTATTTTCAGCCAAATGCTTGCAATTTTTTATAATTTTTTTTTTGACTTTTAATGCATCACCAAACGATATTTTTAAAAGGTTTTACTGAGTGGTTCCTTTAAATTTCTCGTGGGGGAGTGGCAGAAAGAGCATATTCTGATGCGGGCCTTTTTTAAATCCTGCTATGGGAAACCATCTGCTCCCTAGGTTCAAACGTTCCGTTGCTGATCACGTGATGGTACCGTCTATTGTTGAAGGTATAACGGTTTTTCGGTGAGCAGGGCTGGTACACTCATCATGCAATACGGTTTGTTGACAATTAATGAGTTCGCTGTTAGAATTACGTTTTCACAGAGTACCTAATGCTTACTCGTATGAGTAATGCTAAACGTAAATCAAAAGGAAGATACACTAATGCTCTTATGGAGTGAAATTTTTTTTTTTAGTTTTCACATTTTAGAGCAGAAATTTTTTATGTTTGCTGTTGGTGTAATTTCAAAAAGAAATTTTAAAACGTAAGGTTTTTGTATACACATTTATAATTTTAAAAAAAAAAAAAAATGGCATTGTAATATATTTTTATGGGGCATGTGATCCCCTTGTTGCTTCAAGTTAAGTTAGTTATTTCATGAATTTATTAATTTAGAATAAAATTATGTATCTTATTTCACGATTTTTAAGAGACTAAAACATCAAATTAAGTTTCAATTCAAGGAGGTTAAGATTTATTTTCTTGGGGAGGAGCAGCAGAGCTTGATATTCGTTCCTGGATGATAAAACTTATAAAAAAAAAACGTTCCGTAAAATTGTGTAGAATAAATGTTCTTTACTTTTTGTTTGTCATGAAACAAAATATTACGCAAGAAAATATCGTGCAGTTTTCGAATCTATTTTATTTCACCATCATTGTTCTGAATTGCATTTTCAGGATTTAAAAAAAAAAATGTCTATAAATTGGATATTTTCTTTACTTACATTTCTATAAATAAAAAGTTTTTCTTTTCTTTTTCAGTATTTGACAAATGAATTTCACTTAAATTATAAAATATGCCATAAAATTGCTTAAATACTACTTACTAAATTTCAGTGTTGTGTATTTTTAAAAATCTCGGAATTTTTTTTTTTATATAAATATAAGTTACTTCCATCAATGTTAATAAATATTGTGAAAAAAGAATTCTTTATTCTTTCAAAAACTAAAACTCCCGCCATTCTCAAACAATGAAGATAGCTCGAAATATAGGTAAATATGAGTAGAGTAACTTAAATAAACATTGATATAATAACAATAATAAAAAAACCCAGATACAAATAGATCTCAAACTCAGGTTCCCAGAATCCTTTTTCTCTCTTTTATTCACACAAAGAGCTCTTTTTTTTTCTTTCTTTTTTACTTCTCTCCTTCTGTCTGGCAGGGAACCCGAGGGACTTACTTGTACCTGTTTGAACAGGTGTCAACAATGAGAAGCTGAGCGGGAAAAGCATACGTCTTTATCACCTGCCTGTCTTATGTGCCGAATGACTTGTTCCTTTGGCTGCGTTTCCGTTACTTTGTATGCATGGAATATGATCTCAGTCCTGAAAAAGAAAAAAGAAAACGTTTTGATATTGAAGAGGGAATCTATAAATGAGATTTTTAAGTGTTTATTAATAAATTAATGGAAGTAAAAGCTAAGCAGATGGGTTTGATCACCTGTAAAAGTTTTTTCTCATACGTGCTTTAGTTGTAATGTAGTAAGGCTTAACTCATTAAGGGTTTTCCATGTATTAAGGCTTAACCAATTGATGGTTTTAATGTGTTAAGACTTAACAAATTGATGGTTTTCAATAAGCCATTAACAGGGTTTATGTGGAAGAATAGGGTAAAGAGATTCGGATTGGTCTAAAATAGTAAAAAATTCGAATGATTTGCCCTGTGATAAGTACAAGAAATTTTTAAATATAAAAATAAACAAAAGCTATAGTCATTTTGTAATTTCTAGAATAAACCAGGTTTTTTGAAGTATCCCTTTTTTTATGATACAGTCTCTGGTTATTCGAATTTGCTTGTAGACAACTCAAAGGTCCTCGAAATGAATGTTGTTTTAGAAGGTAAAAAATAATTAGAGCTGGTTAGTATTTTAAATGCTGCTTTTCTTTTGAAATTTTTTTCCTGTGTTCAGATTATGAAAAAAAAACAAGAAATTAACTTTTTTGTTTGTTTGTTTAATATATAGAATAAGAATATAGTAAATAAATTTCTATTTTGCAAAAATATCAGGTACAAGAATTTTATGTGTAAGAAGATTAAAATCAAATAACATAAATAATACTTCAAAAATGAGTTTTAAAATTTGTATGAAATTGTTAAAGTAATGATAATTAAAACATTATCCACATATATATATTTGTTTGTTTTTGGCAGCAGCGTTCGGAACTAAATTATTACTTATATTTCTCTACATTAATTATTGACGACGTGATAATTTTCAAGCTGTAATCGAGGAATCCTAAATAAAAATTTTGAGAATTATCAATGAAAAAAAAAAGCTACAATTATCTTTAAGATAGCCCTTTAAATATCATAAATTTCAACACGAAATATTATTATCAAGATAGCATCAATTCATACACTATTATGAATATTTATTTAAGTAATAAAACTTATATATATATATATGAAGAATCAAAACTAACTACGCGAGACCTGCTTTAGCAAATCTGGTTAGAGAGCTTATATATTTTCGTATATGCTTAGTTTGTTTATTCTTAGAGTAATTATGTCGATTTTTTTTTAATCTTCCGAGACGTTGTCAGAGATAACGAGGAGGAACTATTCATTGCTGGCCGTGTCCAATCGGGCCACAGAAGCGGTCCACTCTCGCCCCTCCCCCCTATCGCTACTGCTTCAGGGTTTATTCCAGCAGCTGTAGAGGTAACTCAACTCGAATGCAAGTTTTATTTCTCCTTCTCAGAGTGTCTTGGGGAGCACTCACTCATTGCAAAAAGATACGAATTCTTTGTTTCACTAAATTTTATTTTTATGCGATTGAAATTTTCTCGATTTTCTAAATATTTAGATCAACAATCCGACTTATATTCTCAAATCATCTTTTACTTTATTTTTCTTAATTCTTTTTTATAAAAAGTATTTTGAAACGGAATTTTTTAAAAATTCTCTATAACAAGGGATCATGAATTTAATGAGGGATCCAAAATCTCTTTTAAAGAATTTATACAATGGAAGATGACTTTTAAATGAGTGGATGAAGATGAAGATTATTAAAGAGATATTTCCGGTGTTATACTAAAATATATCCTTTTTCCTCAAGAAAGACCAGGCCCTGGTTTTTTTTCTCTTCGGGCCATTTTTAGTTCCGTGGCTTTAGCGGGAATCTATTTCTTCTTCCCTAAAAATCAGGGAATCCTACTTTTTATTCTTTCTTCTTTTGGATGGATATTAATTCGTTTAAGAGGTGGGGGTTTCATTTAATTTTATAAAAGGGTTTAAAATGTTTTTAAATGTCATAATCAGGTGAAGTTTCCACATGGAAACAGAAGAACTCCACTAACCCATTCTACGTATAACGTGATTTTTATACGGATTTATTTGAGATAAGATTTTACACAGTGGTAGGGAGAAAAAATCAGCGAATACTAAATTTTTTCAAAAACATCTTTAGTACCAAATGAATTGTGAATTAGAAGTTAAAATTTAGGGTACAAAATAAGTAACTTGTGAATAAAAGAAAAATGACTTAACTTTAATATAATTGTTTATTATAAAGATTTATTTCTATTTACATTAAAATATAAAGTTTATTTTTACTTGCGAATACTTTTACGGATATTAAAATATCATTAATGCTAGGGAAGCTTCTCCCCCCCCCCCTTCCTTTTTGAAACATGTACCTTTTTACTGATATTTTGGAAAAAAAATCATGAAAAATGGAACATAAAGATAAATGGCAGTCGATTTGAGTTCGGTTATATAAGAAGGTTTAAATCTAATTCAGAATGAAGATATACCCCTATTGAGCCCTATTCATTATTAACAGGGGAATAGACGGTTTAAATCCAACATTATTATAAAGTCACCTAATATTATTCACGCAGAACTTACGTAAGCACCTCAAAAACAATTGTGTTAACAAGAAAAAGTAATAATAATAACCTCCAGCTACTAAATGGCAAAGATGACACGCCGTCCATGAACTTTACGCTCGCTCTCCTAACATTCAATCTTGCAACTTTCTCCTTTTTTGTTGGCACGTCAACAGCAATCAACCCCTGATCTCCCGTGCCGCATGTTTAACCACGAAAAATCATTTTAACGAAATTTCGTGACACCGCTCGTGGGCAAGGAATTTTTTCGGAACACACCTGCGAAAAACGTGCCAGACGAGACCAGTGCCGGACCGTGGATGACCAGCCTCTGAAAGAAAAGATCCCTATCCATGCCTTCTTTTTCACCTTGAGATATTCGTAAAAATTGTGGCGATTAAATGTTCGTGACTGCATCCTTAGTTCTATCGTGACACGAGCCAGCTATTTTGGGTTTCTTAATCAACCGCATGTTTCCTTTGCTATGGCCAAACAAGCAAGCTTCTGTTTCTGTTCATTTGGTTGATTGGGGATGAAGAATCTTTTTTTTCCTTCCCTTCCTCACCACGCGAAACTGTCGTTTTGTAATACCGGATTTAATATAAAATGTATGCATGTTGTAGTTGTGAAGGATTTATTGTTTTCTGTGCAATTTTTTGACTTGGAGTAGTTGAAATTGGATTTTAATTGACTAAGAGTTTTGTTTTCACTCCTACTGGTGCTTCGTTGTTAAATAATATCTTCGTGTCTTTTGGAATTATTTTCCTTGAACTGTAGTTGAACCCATTTATTTTATGTATTGCATGCATACAAACATGTTAACTTTGTTTTACAAGAGATATTCTCCTCCTAAAGTAAATGTTTTTTGAAGTAGGTGCAATTTTTACAAAGTAACTTAAAAAAATTAAATACTTATTTATTAATTTGAAAAGGATATGCTAATATAAAGGTTTAAAAGATGTTTGAAAAATTAGAAATTTTCATGGTCATTTTGGAATTTATAAGTATTAAATCTAAAAAAGTGTGGGAGATTAAAATATTGAAAATAAGCATCGGAATTTATATTAAAGGGTAATTTAGAAATACTGTATATCCACACATAGTATATACTGTTTTGAAGGAAATACGAATGTAACTGATTATTTGAGTTTTTAGCTGCAAAATTTTTCATGAAATCAATGATTAAGGTGAAAACCATTTAAGGATTATATTCTGGTGATTTTCTAGTACTGCTTTACTTTTGAATGATTTGTAAGAATAATGACCGTTTTACATAATTTCTTGTACCTGTGTAAAATTTTAAAATGCATTAGGATTATTCCTGTATTTCATATTTATTCAATATTGTTTTTTTATGAAAAACTAGCCTTCGGACACACAGACATAAAAAATAAAATTAAAAGACCGATTTTGTATTTATGGCATTTTGCAAATATGTTATACATTTAAAAAGTCAATTCTTTTAAAAATTAAAATGTTACATTAGAATCTTTTTCTGTCCCTGTGCATAAAGCCTCGTACAACTTTTCCCGTTTTTAAGGCGATTTATGCTGGGAATCACGAAAATCCTCCTGAATATTGGGTGTTTTTCTTTCTTCAAAATATCCTCCCAATTGGGTAGTTTTCAAACGCCATCAAGATGTAAATATTCGAAATTTTTCTTTAGGTACAATATTATGGTAGAGATGACATCTTTCTAATATACTTTAAACATGTCGGAAATAAAGTGACAACTCAATAAGGACGTAATATATATTTAATTTTCATACTGTTATCTCAATCAGAGGAAACAAGTGAAATTTTTTTAAAATGGCTTCTTTTTTTTTTAATTCTAAAAAAAAACCGCTTGAATATTTTTAAAAATTTTAGTGAAAATTTGTAAGAAAAAGTTTTTCTACCAGTTTGAGTGTCAAAACATGAAGAATAATATTGAAAGCAATTTCTGAGTAAAATTCTTTCTACGTAAATTATAATTTAAGATATCTCTGTTCACAAATATTTAAAGCTCTAAGCATAAACCAATAACCTGTGTAAAAAATAATAGTTCTAAGAGTTAAAATTTAAAAAAGAAGTTTTGTTTATTCAGACGCTCTTTAAACTGTTCAGCATTACAGGTACACCTCAAACTATTAACATTTTAAGTGACCTTCAACGTGCAAATCATGCGGTTCACCCCCTTAAATTTCTTGCATTCCCCAACACCACTGACCAAAAAATCACTCCTTTCTCAACCGTTTAACTTCCCATTACCCAAACAATTGTCCACCCCAAAAATGTCATTTTTCTCACTCCTCCTATCATACCTACCTCAATTTCTTCAACACCCCTTCGTGTGCAGAACCCGCTGAAAAGGGCCCTATGGCGTGACTGTTTCTTCTCGCAAAACTTCCACCGTGGGAACGCGATTGCCGAACAAAGACGCTGCTACGCCAGCCATCTGGCCTCCTCTCTCCAGATCCCGAGGGCCCCAAGCTTCTTCTGTTCTATCCCCCCCCTCTTTTCTACGTCCACCGATGGGGAGTGGTTAGGCCGTAAGATAAGAAAGGACTACCTTTTTTCTATCTTCTCTCTAGAGGACTTGTTCGGTTGGCTTGGATTTGGTGGTAGGTTCTTGGAAAGTTCCCTTGTGTTGCATAGAGTGATCACTTGTTTTTGAGGCGGTTAATCGGCAATCGTGACTATGTGATGATTTTTTTTAAACAATTAAAATATCTCTATATTGAAATTTTGGCGTGACATATTTTCTTTAGACTCCCCCCCCCCAAAATGTTTTAGTATTTAGTAAATTAAAGCTTTCCTCTCTTTTCTTGAGTAGTGCCTTGAACCCATTAGACAAATTATTTGTGTAAATTACTGGGTAATTAACTAATTGTTGATAGAAAATGCCCTTTTTAATAGTTCTTTGAATTGAAGCCTCGTGTTCGCTTGTACAAGTGGCATTCATTTTGTACAAAGTAGTTAAAATGAACTTATCAAATTGACGCATTTAATATAAGCGTCATTATTTCCTTTTTTATAATTCTGAAAGTAGTAGAAATTTGATACAAAATTTTATGAGTTAAGACAAATAGCAGGTTTTTAAGTTTTTATTTCGAATCTTGTTAAAGTGCCATTTTATTAGACAAGCGCTTTACGCGTTCTGTTTTTTCAAGAGAAAAAGAAAAAATAGAAGACATATTATATTTACTTTCAATAATTCCAAGGTGGCCGCGGTAGCCGAGTGGTCTAGGCATCGGATCGTGGCTAGCATGTCATGAGTTCGATCCCAGTACCACTGAAGACCCGCCGTGTAGGGGAGCAATGCACGTAAAATCTGTCGAGAGCTCAAACGTCCTCCCGTTGGTGTGGTGTGGTAGTTAGGAGAGGGGGGTGCCAGCTCAGGTGTCGTCCGCGTCACTTGACCATGGTTCAAAATAACGCGGACCATCCCCAAAGGCCTCGTGTAGCTGAACAATGGGACGTTAATATTCACTCAATAATTCCAATTATTAATTTTTTTTGGTATTATTGATCTTTATTGAAAGTTTAAAAGAAAATTAAAAGTATCCGACTGAATTTGGCACTGTGATTTTAAAAAAAATTGTAAAATTATGTCACTTAAATTAGGATATATATATATAAAATTGTTTTAAGGATAATATTACAATAAAAAATATTTAAATGTAATTTTTACAAGATAAAATTTTTTTATAGAACAGAATTTTTTCCCCTTTCATCCACTTACTTCTGTATAAAAGTATTTCGCCTATTTATAGATAGCTAAGACTTCTGTAGAAAGCAGGAACTACGATTTGTAAAAAACTTGCACTATTTCAGAAATAATACTCGTTTTTTTTTCATGTGAAAATTTTTAATCTCTGATGTATTGAAATATTGATAAATCCACTTCAAAATTTTACTTTCCAAAAACCCTACTTCAGGGTCTCTGGAAAAGTCTTAGTTATGTATAAGCAAAATATTATTATGGAAGCATTTATTATAAAAGAAAAATATTTTGAAAATATGGAGCTCTATCTTCATTTTCTGCCATAAAATAGCATTTAAATGTTTTTTTTTTGTACTGATTTACTATTCTTAAAACAATTTTATATGCGTATTCTAATCCAAGTGACATTAAATATTTAAAAAAATTATTAATTTACGCGTTTTTTCAAAATCTGGGTTCCAAACCCAGCTGGATACCTTAAATTGTATTGTATGGTAAATTGGTCTTTTCAATTTTCATTTGAAAAAAAAAAAATATTCCAGTATTTACATTCTGAATTCAGATTCGGAATTGTTTTTTTATCGTATGATTTTCATAATGTAATAATTTTTTATGGTAAATTAAATTCATTTTCCTTAAATCCTGTTTATCGTAAAAATATCGCGTGGATCTGTACACAGTGTTATTTACTCCTTGTCCTCTTTAGAAAGAAAAAAAACTGGCAATACTGTAACACAGTTTTAAGCAACTTTAATCCCCCTGTGAACATACTCGTGATATTCGATAAATCTTTATTTGTGAAATAAATTGTTTAATTCGAAGTTAAAAAATGCGTCACTGATATGAATAACTTTTCTCTGAATAAAACAAATTGGAGTTATTTAGTATAATTTGCTTGCTCGGGAAAAATTATACCTGGAACGTTTCGATTTTCCTACAGTTTTTATAGCAGATTAGCCTTGAGACGAAAAGAAGTGAATTGCTTCTATTGAGAAGCTGGTTTATCAGTTATGATACCTGTCTAAGCGTGAGAATTTCCTTTTAGTTGATTCCCAAAGGGATAAAAATTAAAAAGAGCAAAAGAGGGAAAAAGTGAAAGGAAGACGTGGGTGCTTATATTTCGATCAAGGCTGGGAAACGCGGTTATAGCATACTAATAACCTGAAATGGAATGCGGGATTTCGATTTACGTATTAAGTTGTACATTTTGTAATCGCTTTTGAAGGATGTAGTAATTCAATAAAATTAAATGACTAAGTAAAAAATATTTGTGAAATTTTAGTTTGCAGCATATTTAGCTCAGCAAATTTTGGCCAGTCGTATTTATTTATGTGTAGGAAATTATTAAGGTAATGGATCGTATTTTTTTGTCTTTTGTGGCCGCGGTAGCCTAGTGTTTATGGTTATAAACTCACTTGTGGTTGGAGTGTCGCGGGTTCTAGTCTTAATGCCACTGAAAACTCTCCGTGTAGAGGGGCCCGATGCACGTTAAATCTGTCTAAGCTCAAAATCTTCTCGTTGGTGTGGTGTAGTAGTTAAGAGAAGGTAGCACCAGCTCAGGTGTCTCCCTCGTCGTTTGATTGATTTTTCAAGAGTTCGAGATCTGTCGACAATAGCTCTCGTGTTGCTGAATAGTATGACGTTAATATAACCCTCATTCTAGAAAAACATTAATTGTTTGAAAATTAAAATGTGTGTTCTATTGAAGATTTTGCTATTGGGCGTACCTTTTGAAAGTTTTTGGATGTGTAACTTCTTTACTCTCGGTTGCTGGATATTTTTTTATAAATTTAAAAATTCACAGTTTTTAATTAAAAGCGGGCATTTCTAAAAAAAATTTAAATTGCATACGTATTTCAATTACATCATTTTGTATGTTAGATAATGCAACTTTTAAGAATGCATGCAATGTATTAGAATATAAACAATTTATATTCTTCAAACACGTACTCACAAAATTAGAAGTAATTAATGCTTATAATTTTTTCTGGTTATAAGAAGTTATAATCAAGACCAAGACGTTGTGTGGTCTGCAACATAATAAGCCAATTTTTTTCTGTTAAAATCTGAAATTCAGTTACTTCTAACCCCCAACAGTTGCTGGTACCTTAAAAGAATGTGAGGGGGGGGGGCACATTTGTTGTTGCTCAGCACGTGATGAATAAGTTACCCTACCTTTACTTTCACATTATAGACTGTAGTTTGGCCCCTTCTTCACCTCTCACCCTACGGGTGGTATAACTGGAATGACCGCGGAAAAGAGGGACGATTTCTTAGGAAGCTTTTTCAATATGCTACTTGTTCCTGTTCTAAAACTACCGAAATTATGAGGCCCCCCTCCCCACCCGTTTTACCCTCAGTTCGTAGATTGTGAAAGATTTTTTTTTTTTTGAATCTTTGATTTGTTTATATTTCTTTTACTCGGGTTAAAATACTGCTTAAAATATCATTTTGACAGTTTTTTTTAAATAAAATTTTTATTTTCATTTACCCAGAAAATATTTTTTATTAAATAAGTTTCTCCTTTATATTCAATACAATATTACATTACAGGCACTCAAAAATTGGAGATTAGAGCCAAACACAAGATTCCACATGTATATATCTCTCTTTTTTTTAATTATGATTTTTTAACTATGGTTAAGACGCTTATTTTACCCCATTTGCTTAAATTTTTTTTGTTTTTTCCCCCTTTGCTGTGTAGAACTGAAATGAATAGAGAAACTGTAATTATTATTTATATTTGTTAAATATAGTAATGATGAAAATTTAATTTTTCTCCTGAAGAGTTAGTTTATCCCTAAGTACACGAACAAATACTTTTTAAAAAAATAATAATAATGTGAACGATTTCAGAGTAACTCAGGAGAAAAAAACGACTATAGTTTAAATTGACAATTTAGAATATCAAGAGAATCAGTTTTTTAAAAAAGATATTTCAATCTCGATCGTTATATGATTGTGAAATAAAGCTTCTTTGCCTTGAGTCGTATTTATTGATTGCGAAAATTAGTTTTTTTTCCTTCCTTTTCTGAGTTTTGAAGAAACAAAAGGGAGTTGGTCTATGTTCAAACAAAAAGAAAATCACCGAATATTGAAAGTGTTATTGGTTTTTATTTTATTTAATTTTTTTTATTTACTGCTTCAATTTATCATGGCTTCTTTTTCCTCCAAATGATAATGCTCCAAGGAAAAGTTAGAATATTTTATATAATCGAGATATATGTATTAAAAAATATTCTTTTTAGTGAAGGTGACATAAATAAAACCCATTGAATTCCCTAGTATAATATAAAAATAAACCACTACAACCACAGAAGAAAACGTTTTATTCGCGCAATCCGTTACTATCTACGTTTTCCCTGTGTCCGTATTCCTTTGTTCATGAATGAAAAGAATTATTCTTTCGAAGATCGCGTCACGTGACCCTCGTGTAGGCGGATTTTGTGAATGAACAGAATGGTAGTACGAGGTCTGAGCGGAAATGGAGCGACAGGACGAACCGGAAGCAGTCCCGTGTTACTTTGTTTACGCGCCTCTCTTCTTTCTTAGTTTACCAATTGACACATTCAGGTCTGTCCTTGCGTTTTGTGGTGGTTTCAATGTGCAGGAATGGTCATGTAATCTCATGATTTCGTATTTATTAATCCTGCATTTGGAACGGTTCAGGAAATGCAAGTGCACTGTGTTATTCATGCAGCGAATTAATTCTATTTTAGGCTTAATGATGGTGGAAAGAAATTCTAAATCAGTTATATAGAATTTGATCAACAATTAATAAAAAGCATTTAATAAATTAAAATTTTGAATAAATTTTTATGATGTAATGATTGCAAACTTTTCAAGTGTCTTCGGTATTATCCAAGGGTGGGGGGGGAATACATTTCCGATTGGAGACTGCATTAATATTTATCGCCATTTCTTTTTTGTATGTTATTCTAAAATAATGGAATTATTTTGTGCCCATTGGCCAAGGCAAACATTCTAAAACTCGAGAATGATAAGTAGCTAAGGAAACCAAAAATCGATCGAGTGTTTCGAAACCGAGATGTGCTCTATAGATAATGGTCAAAAAAAGAAGCTTTTAAGAACATAAAAGAAAAACACGCTGGGAGAAACAACCTTTAGGCAACTAATTTTCTTTCTTTTTATTTTATGGACGACCGTAGTCGAGTAAAAGATACCACTTGTTCGCAATTGTTAACTGCCTTAAGTAGAAAGTTACAGTTCAGTAGTTGGCAACATTTCCAGCTATGAAAAGGTCCATCTTCGGACGATTTACTTCTCAATTGCTGAATAATACCGTGGAATGTGTCACAGTAGCCCTATTACGATGCTGGAAAGAAAAAATTGCCTGTACTTACAGACACATGTTTTTGTTATTTTTTCCCCGATTGTATCCCGCCTGCTGCCAGAGTAACTATCTGAAATGGCGACTTGCTGCCACTATTAGTCGCTCCAAGTGTTTGGAAAATCATATGCCCGGGGACAGGCCACTTTTTTTAGTGTCATCCTTGCTGGTCCCAGGAACATCATTAGATTCAAGCTATAGGGTATTTTGATGTCATAACTTTGATCTGACCGATTGGAATTATTGAAGAGCGTTGCGCTTATTTTTTGGTGTTCCAAGATGATTGTTCAATTGCTCTGTATTTTTGGAGAGCAATTTCATGCGCTTCTTCGGTTGTAACTTGCACCAATTTTTGCGAAATTTCAAGTTTTTATCTCCTGTAATTTTCTGTACCTTAGCAGGTTTTTTTATTTTTTATTTTAACGGTTATTCTAAGCTGTGTGTTTTTAAGCCGGTATGTGAACATTTTTTTTTGTTGCCGTTAAGACATCTTAATCTTGGAAGTATTTTGCATCCTAGGCAGTATTGGGTTAGATTTGTATGAAATAAAACATGTTAACTGATATTAAATTTTCAAAAAATACTAAATTTGTATATTTAATTGATAAATTTTGTGTTTCATTTAACTTGTTTCAAATATTTCATTTAAGAGAAGAAAAATGTGTTTTGAAACTAACGTTGAAAAAATATGTGAATTAGCAAGTGTACATCATCTTTTATAATTATCTTCAGATTGTCCAAATGGACTAAATTTATGTGACGTCATAGTCACATGATAATTGCAATCACTTGTTTCTAGCCAAATTACATAAACATATTTATTTATTACTGATGAAAATGCTATATTATAAAGATTTCTAGAATAAAACAATTTTCATCAAATCTATTTCTATTAAAAATTCGAAAAATTTCAACGGGAAATAATTAAATTAAATAAGGATTTATAAAAAGCAAAGAGTTAAAAAATAGCAAATAGAAGCAGATCACGTGCTACACAACGACTGGTATTTTTTATTTTTTCCGAAGGATTTTTAAGAATAGTATAACACACAAACATAAACTTGAATTTCTTTTTCCAAATGCGATTTCTGTTCTAAAAACTGGCATTCTTGAATTGTCGCTGCTCTTTTTAAAATGTAATTTTTTATAAATTATTATGTATTTCATGGCCTGATAAAGTTATGATCATTAAGTGAGTGATAGGCTAAATAGAAGCTATTCATAGATAACAAACCGAAGTCTTTCTTATTATTTGTTTTCATCATGAGAACAATTGCTTTTAACTTCGAGAAATCAGTGTGCATCGATGAGTGCACAATCTAAAGAAAAGTAGGCGGGCTACTTTACAGCCATTGTTTTAAATTCATTGAAGCGCTACTAGTGGAATCGTTCGGTTACTAGCTTGATGTTATGGACTCATGCTTATCCTATCTAGTTGTGTAGCAATGTTTTATTCATTCTGTGTGGAAGTTATCATTATTTGTATATATTTTATTCTTGCCGATTTCCTTTATTTGTTTTCTATATTACTTATTTTATTTCTTTTTATTCATGGGAAGTTTGGGTTTTGTTGGTATTGTTCAGTGGTCAGTAAAATGCGCTTCATTGACTTTGCAAATATGTCATTAGCGAATGATTCGTAGTTTAATGATTTTTTCCTTCTAACTTTACGGATTGATTAATATCTCTTAACTCTGTTTAGATATTGTTAATTTGTCTTTTATGTACAATAATTATTGTTTTCAACCGATTCTTTAAATGTTTTATTTTATTAGGTTTGATTATTAAATGTGTTATTTAGTTTGTTTGATTACCACGAATATATTTGTATTCGTTCTTTTTAACCAAACGATTTTTATTCTTTTAAATGCAATATTAAAATTATAATTTTAACTCAGCATTTCATTTCAGTTCGTTACATTCACAGCTATGTTATAAAAGTAAGTTAATTGTCTAAATATATTCTCAAAGTATGGGTTACTGTACCAAATTGGAATGTATTTAGTTAGTAATTTTACTTGGCTTATAAATGATACAATGTTGCAAATGATAACTCGTTCATTCCATAATGCAATCTTAAGTGAAAATGACGACACTGAAAACACGTTATTATCGGTACTTATTTTCTCCTGCACATAATTTTCTGTTCCATATAAACGAACGAAAGTGAGATTCTTTAATATTTTTTTTTATTCCATACAATTAAGTCATCTTAATGTATCATAATTCCGATGAGCCTTAAGCCATTTTCTTCTGAGAACGTGTTTTCGTCTAATGTGTTGAGATGTTCTGATTCTCGAGTTCGAAGAAACACTATTTTTTTTGTTATAGCTTTTTTTCACTACTTAACAAATCAGTTTTATTTTGTAAAATTGATAATCGTTCTAAAATTATTAGGCGTATTTCTGTCATCATCACATTTATAATTTAATATTTTATCTTAAAAAGTTCTATACTTTGTTTCAAAATTCGATCATGTTTACGTTGACTGAAAAGACATGTCATCAAGCAAAAAATTCACAGTTTACACTTACGAAGATTTTTCATTCTTTGTTCCAAGCCGTCATCTTCAGTCTTTTAGTTCATTTGCCACAGATATCACGATACCGATTCTACGTTATCGATTCATAATCGTATTAAATCCTTACGGAGAATCGCATGATTTCGATGATTAATTGGCAACAGTATTTGAAAGGAAGTAAATGACCCTTCCTTGCGTACAGGTCATGAGAAAGCTGCTCTCGTTCGGCAGTTAGGAGGAAAGCAATGAAAAAGAGATCGGCCGAATGGTATGTTGTAAGAGATAGTGAAATATTTCAGCAACGGTTAATGACTTGATGTTCGATGAAAATTCGAAGAGGATGATGATGCTGGGTGTGATTTTGGAGAAGAAGAAAACGTGCTAAATATATATCAGGCTGTTTTTATTTCTCTTTCATTACGGTTCATGTTGGCGGTGAATGGGGTTTTAAATGCTTGTGGGAAGTGTAGAATTTGAGTGGTAGGTTTCGAACGGGCTGTGGCCAATATCATTATCATTAAGTCAATACTAGTATGGAATTTAAAGATAATTACATGCATTAAGTGAAACTGAAAGTTAATCATAGTTATGGGGAAATATTTATAAGATTAAAGTATAACGTTTAAAAAATAAGACGTCAAATAAACAGTGTGCTGGTTGAACTGGAAAGTGAATTGAATCGTTGACCGAAGATTCAGGATAGTTCAATAACTTATGTTATTGTACTATATTTTGCTAAGGCTGTCTTCACCAAGTGTACACGAGCCAGAACTAAACACGGAGCACATTTTCAAACTGAAAAATGTCTCAATTTTCATGAAAACTTGCAACATTATAATTCATACATTTATTTATAATTTAGCGTTTTTAAAATTACAAAGTGTTGTATAAATTTTTTTTCTTTTCATTTTAACAAGTAAAGGGACAGCTCTTTTAGCATTACGGCATAGGAGAAAAATTCGAACACATTTTAAAATAGAAAAAATGGATTCACTCAGATAAAAATGAAGAGTATGATAAATTATGCTTCTCTCTGTAGGATAGTGAAGCCAGAATTTTTTATTAATGTTTTTTATACCTGAAAAATATTCCAAATTCAGGTCCTGTTTTTTAATATTAAGAGAAGACGGCCTACACATTACCCTGTCTGGAAATCAGTTTCACCCGCAATTAAAAAAAAAAAACTACGTCTTGAATCAAAAATTAGTGTGTTTGTTTTGTTTTACTCTAAAAATTTGCTATTACTTTCTTCCTTGCCGTCCTTTTTTAGTTTTTGTATGTGGTAAAAACATAAGCCCCTCCCCCCCCCTTTTTTTGAATTTTTTTAATGCATTAAAGTTCAAAATTTGAAAGAATGTTTTTTTTTTTGTCAGAAAAAATATATGTGGTGATAAATTGTATATTAAAAAATACTCTTTTACTTTTTTTATGAATATTTTTTTCTCTTGTTAAATATGGTTTAAAAAAATGCAAAATATTGTCAACTTTAATTTTGATTATACTGAATGTGTTTCCTTGAATAAAATGTAGATGAGCAAATTAAAAAGTCTATACGTGCTCTTACTTTTTTTTTTATCAGGGTTGGGTTTAGGTGTTCAAACTTCTCCCACAAACCTACAGATTTTTAATTTTTAGCATTCAAATTACATGTCAGTGTCTTCATCTACGTTTTTTTTTAAATGTAACTTTTTCCATGAAAATAATCTATGTACGCCAATGATTTTTATATATATAATTTTTATGTACTGTATAAAAAATAAATTGACACAAATGACAAATAATACCCCTTTATACCCTGAAAAAATTTTTTTTTTTTAATATCCTGGAAGAATAAGTTTGGTGTAGAATTTGGGGCCATGAGAACCATACGGATATATCTCCTAACCTTCCCCTCTTCCTTTAACCAGCTCGTCTTATGCAGATGTTTTTACATAATTCAAAGCAGGTGGTAACTCGGTGTTCTTTTTGTACCTGCTTCATTTCGACACCAGTATTTTGGGACAGTGAAAAACGAGCAACCGTAATTCACTGGCTATCTCCTCGAAACAATTTTATTATTATTATTTTTTTATTAAGAGTTACCACATTAAAGAACAATCCATTTGTATAGATTAGAATGCAAATGTAATGAAAAGCTTCCTCGAACAGGTAATTCGAATGTACCTGCTTTATTTTCTCCAGACCATCTGCTTTTCGACATCTTGAATCTTGTTTTCGCTTTTTAAGGTTCCATTTTAACCTCGATTATTACAGTGATTTAGCTTTTACCCTTGAATTAAGGTAGTTTTCTTAATATTGAAAAATGACAATTTTATGATCAGGGGAAGCAAGCGTAATGAAGGTCATTTTTGAAAAGAATAATAATTGCCTATAACCCTTTTTTTTTTTTTTTAATTCTCTTTTGGGATGAAAAAGACGTCTGATTGGTTGATTTCCTTATCTGTTTTTGGAACTGATAGTCAAGGAGTTGAAAGATGCTAAATTTTGCTACAGTCATCGATTTAGATTTTCTAATGATTCAAATTGATCAATTCAGAATGGTCCCCTCCCCCCCTTTTCATACAGCTTTTTTTAAAAATTTATTTAGGCAAATTTTTGTTCTTTTAACAAGCTATTTTTATTCTGTTTTCGAAATGGATTTTCAGTATTTATTATTATTTTTTCTGGAGATAGGATGAATTAATACTAAGTTGCGAGAATTATAATTTTATTTTAAGTACTTCAAATTTCAAGTTGAATATTGTCATTGAATATTTCCAATTTTCTTTAAAAAGAACGATTTTATTTCTTAAAAACTGCTGAATGATTGAAAATTTTGCTTTCAATCTTTTCATACTTAAAAGAGTTTACGAAAAAAGAACTTTAGTTATTAAAGGCAAAAAATATTGACATAATGAAAATAATTTTGCCATTTAAAATTCAAATGAGGTTTATTCTTTTTTATAGAAGGAAAAACGCTGAAGTTTTTTTTACAAAGAAAAATCATTAAAATATTTTATGTTTCAGACCTATAAATATTGATTGTCCATTATAACTAGTGTATTATTATGTGTGTATATACCGACTTTAATATAAAATTAATAATGCCCTCAGTCAAAATTCTTTATAATATTGCAGCATCCATATTTTTAAGTTTCCAGTATCTGTTTGATTCTGCGTTCTTTAATGCTCAAATCATTCCTGTCTTTCTGGTAGACATTATTAAAAACTATTTATGTACACAAAGAAAGGTTGTGTAATTTATCATAAAAATAACAATGAAACCTACGTCGAGCACTGGCGCGCACAAGGGGGGGGGAGTCCCGTTTCTGGACCCACCCAAAGCCCTTGATTTTTTTTCGATTGATTGTAATCGTATGTATATACAGGTAAGCCTCCTTTAATGCGGTACTTGTGCAACGCGATTTCGCTGCAACGCGTTTCAGATATTGAGTATTTTTTTCCATAACGCGGTTTAAATTTTCCTAAAACGCGTTTGTTGTTACATATTATATTACGCTTTAAATAAAAAAATTACATAAAGTGGCATCACTGTAGATTTTTTTCAACACTGGCAACCCTTGACTGCTCGAATTATCGAAAAAAAAATCAATCAGGTAAACTACGCATTTCACTTTTTTCTGTTAATATCTACACGTCACTAGTGATTTGCTTTACGTGGTGTTCATATCTCCTACAACGCGATTTCTTATAACGCGGCTTTTTTGAGGAACGTATCTACCGCTTTGTAGGAGGCTTACCTGTATTATGTAAAATCTAATTAAGTATTTGTTATTACTAATTAATTTGTTACTGTTTCTTGTTCCCGAAAATCGATGAAATCAAAAGAATATGTTGGGTGGCGTATTGGGTCATAATACGAGAATGGTGGACTTTCAACCCTGGACCCCCCCCCCCCTTGAAAAATTTCTGTGGGCGCCTCTGACGTCGAGGTTATAACTGAACAAGAATATAACGCCGAAATTAAGATTAAAATGTGTCTTAATTTTTTTGTTCCGATTGGGAATTAAACTGAAGGAGAAAAGAAATGTACTGAAATCTTCCTCCTTTTCACACTTAGAATGTAACAATATTTTTCAATATTGTGATTGTAATAGAGAGAGAAAAAATGCTTTGATTATTTTATCCTTACAATGTGAATTGATTTCATTTTCTATGAACTTAACATTTTTAGATTACGCTACGGTTATTCGCGACGAATCGCGGTAATTTTGAACTTCGATCAAGTGACGAGGATAATACCAAGTGTCAACCTGCCCTCCACATTAAAACAACGTAAGGACTTTGAGTCTCTTCAGATTGAACATGCTTCAGCCTCTACTCAGTGGTACCAGGTCTCTACAACTCCGACCACGAGTTATTAAGCGTTTATAAATGTACTAAGTGGAAACTGTGTATGATTACTGTGAATTAAATGGACCCAAAATGAAATAAGTTTATGAAACATCCCCTTAGGTTAAGTACTTGTCTTCTCTACTACTTAGCAATTATTCAAATTGCTAGTTATAAAATCTGCTACTGAACCTCACTTAAGGCATCACTGCTTGATACTAATTTCGATTCAAGGCCTGCTCGGACAGTAGGGTTACACTGAGCTATATGAACATAAATATCCTACACAACCCCACCACCTGCGTTTAGTTCCTTCTGTGGCAAGGCTGCGAAGAAGGTCGTGAATTTTCCCCGATTGCAGCTGCTGTTCTCTGCTGCCGAACACCTGGCGTCTATGGCGAACTTGTTGCGCCAGGTTCTCCTCTCTCTCGATTTTCACCGACTGTTTCTTCTGTTTGCATCTGCACATTCCAAGATTCTGTTGGAAATGGATAGGCTCGTTTTGTTTTGCCCTGGGATGTACATTTCGTGATTTCACCCACGATTTCGAGAACGCCCCCTCCCTCGCAGATGGGCCCCAAGACTTAAGTGGGAAATGTTTTGTGTATTGTGGGAAAGATGTGTTGAGAGTAACATTATGTGAATAATCTCGTAAAATAGAAAGTTTCTGATATAATAGTTTGTTGTAATGGATTTTATATCTTTCTGGGGGATATAAGATTCGCTACCTTAACTGTATTTTTAGATACTAGAAGGTGTTAAACCTTTTTAAAAATTATTTTTTTTAAAAAATTGCTCCTAATTTTTTTTTTAAATATCGAATTTAGTAGCGTTTGTTTGGATTGGGATTTTAAAAGTACGGTGGAAGTCTTCATATACAATTTTTTGGGGTCTTTTAAGGATACTTCTACTTAATATTAAGCAGTGGCGCACACAGGAACTTTCAAGGGGGGGGGGGGGTCCAGTGTCGAAACTCCACCATTCTCGTATCATGCTCTAATACTCCGCCCAATATATTCTTTTGATTTTGTCAAATTTGGGGAACAAAAAAAAAACAGTAAAAAAATTAATAATTGGAGGAATACTTAGAGGTAATTAATAAAATTAATTATTAATAAAAATACTTAACAAATTTTACGTACTATATACATAGGATTATAATCAATCTCGAAAAAAAAATCAACGGCCACTGGGGGGGGGTCCGGATCTGGGGATCCCCCCCCCCTCTTGTGTTCGCCACTGACATTAAAATTTTTTCTCATCAAGTGCTTTGGAAATAACTCGGATATGGAGAGCCATTGATCTAAATTAAGCAGAAAATTAAATTTAAAGTTTTTGTTCACAGATTTCTCTTTCATTAAAAACAGGAAAAAAAAAGAAACATTTTTTATAATTTTTTATTTGGATTCAGTCATATTTTTCAACAGCTTACCATGTACCTAAATAATTTAAAAGATATAAATCATACCTAAGAAAACTATCAGATAAATTCGCTGAAATTTAAAGCGATTTAATTTTGAAAATGTATTTAAAGTGAATTCTCCTTCGCGAACAATGCAAAGAACATTTACACTAAAAAATGAAAATTATAAAACATTTTAAAAATCGGTTGGAATTTTTTTATTTCGAGAAATGTTTCAATATAATTTTAATTAATTTACTCATGGCAGTATATTTTAACGTAGTGCTCATTTCGATTTATTTAAAAAAAAAAAAAAAAACATGCAATGTGTGTTTTTTAATTTTGCCTCATGTATATTTTCAAATTTACTTCATATGCTAAAGTTTTTTTGAAATAATATTCCACTATTAAAAGAAAAACCCTTAAGGACATAAGTAATCTAAACGGGAAAGTCTAATGTTAAAATTAAAATATTTTTTTCTGTTTGAATAATAGTTTCATATTTAAATCCCTATTCAAACATTGGGCAAAGACAGAACATTTTAGTGTCAAACTTGACCTTTCACTTTTTAGAAATAACAAGGTTAGTGGTTCATTTTTCACCAAAGAAAATCTCGTTTATTACAAATAACTTCCGGATGTACAAACATGTTGTTGAAAGTTGCACGCAGGGGCTGGTCTACCCCCCAAGTTCTTGAACTCTCCCCTCCGATTCAAAGAACTGGACTTAAAGAAAGGGGAAATTGAGAGCCATTCAACGTACTTGGACAGGAGGCGCCATTACTGAATAGGAATACTTTGCCTATTGCTTAAAAGATGTTTCAGGCTTTTGTGTTGAGGTTATTTTCTTTATGGTCGTGCGGGAGCTTCCACATTCCTTCTATGTGTGGGGTATAACATTGGTAGCATTTTGGGGGGGGGGGGTTATTATCAAGGGGAAGATTTTCGAAGATATCAGTTAAAATATTTGCAATGATATAATCCTTATACTCTTGTGAAATTTATAGTGCCATCAGTTTTATGACTGAATTGTTGCTTTTGAAGAATGTTAGGTTGTAAAACTGTATTCTGGTTGAATATACTTTTGCGGAATGTGTTCAGACCGGAAAAACAGCCTCCATCTTGTAATTTTTAGTGTAACTTTTTTGCTACATACTTTCACAAATATAAATTTACTAAAAATGGCAAAAATTGTTTAATACGGGGGTGGTCAACTATTTTGGATCGTGGCCACATTGTGGAGGTGGAGGATATCGGAGGGGCGCACCTTTTTGAAATGATTGCATACATTTTTGTTAACTTTACATCTCCGAAAAGTTATAAATTGTAGACAGGGATGTACACAAGGGAGGGGGGGGGGCTCCTCGGTTCGGACGCCCCCAACCCCTTGATTTTTTTCGATTGTCTATAATCCTATGTATATAGCACGTAAAATTTAATGAAGTATTTGTTATTAATCATTAATTTTATTAATTAATGCTAATTATTTATTTAATAATTAATTTTTTACTGTTTGTTCCCGAAAATTGACAAAGTCAAAAGAATGTATGGCGTATTGGAGCATAGTACGACCCTCCGACTTGAAAAATTCCTGTATGTGCCACTGATTGTAGAAAAAAAAATCAATTCATCTGAGTAAAAAAAAAAATAGTGGCAGTTTTAATCAATTTATGTGTTGTGTTAATTTCATATCATCTATAGTGCTAGAGCATTTAATTTTAGGATCAGTTTAATAAGACAAATTGTCCTGTGTGGCTAACCGCATGTGAGCCGCGCACCGCTATTAGCCCACTCTTGGTTTAATCGAATCCTTTGTGTCGACATTACTGGAATTTTGTGAGAGTGTTGACATCTTTTTAGAATGTAAGTTTTTTTCAATCAGGGGCGGATTAACATTACTTTAGGGCTAAGGAATTATTTTGCCTCTCCCTACAAAAAAAAATTAATATATTGTGTTCAATTGATTTACTGATAGAGTTCTCGACTTGTTGTTAAGGAAAGTTTTTATGAGATCCGCTTGTTAAAAAATTAATAGAACTTACAACATTCAAATTGGCAAGTTAAGTTTTAAAGGGTTTGGTTATTTCTTTTTGACTGCGCTTCTCCGAATGCTGGTGGTCGTGGTAACCTAGAGGTCAAAGTCACGGATTCTTGGCCGGCTTGTCATGAGTTTCAGCTTTGTGTTGCCACCGAAGACCCGCCGTGAAGAGGTAGCCGATGCACGTTAAATCTTTTGAGACTCAAACGCCCTCCCGTTGGTGTGGTGAAGTCAGGAGAGAGGAGTGTCAGCTCAAGTGTCGTCCTCATCACTTGACCGTGACTCAAAATTACGAGGTCTGGTGTCAATAGCCTTCGTACAGCGTTATTGTACGACGTAAACATAACTCTCACACTTTCCGATTGCTGCTATCCCTGGGCAATGCCCTTGGTTGTTTGTGTTATGAGAAATCCGGCCCTGGTAACTGGCGTCATTAACCACCAGGGGCGTAGCTACCCTCTTATCAATGATAAGGGGCCCCTAAGCTACAGGGGCCCCAACATGTGTAATTACAGTCCCACAAACAGGGCTCCCACATCTAAAAAAGGGCCCCGAAGGAATTTTGATATAGGGCCCCCTCAGAGATAGCTACGCCAGTGCTAACCACCGATTCTGAATTCCAAAATTTGTGTAGAATTTCCCAAAATAGATTAATTTTCGGGCTTTTTAATACATTCGTGTTGCTAAAAATAATTTCCCTTTAAAGAATGAACCGAGTTTTTCTAAAATCATGGTTTTTTTTATCATTGCTTAATCTTATTCCATTGTCAATGGCGTGGGGTATTCCATTAAGTATCCATCACACATCTGTTGCGAAAAAGTCAAATCCTTCTACCCATTTTCGCACCCCTCTTTTGAAGGCCTTATTACACACACACACAGTTCTTGAACTTCAACTAGGAACGATCACCCATGCTATTCTTTATAATGATGATTAGAGCCTCCGCTCCCTTCTCAGACCTGGAACTGGAAGAAGAATCGTTTTCGAATTCTTTCTTCTCACGAGCACGCCGAATTCCACGGCGATTCTTTTGGCTGTTTTTCCCTCCCCTTTTTCTCTCACCCCACTTTCGTTCTGATAAAGTTGCTAATAACACAAGATGAGTTTCCAGAATAGTTTTCCCTTTGGTTCGTGGAATGCAAAAAAGATTAAAAAATTATTCCATGGCATATTTCGTTCGAATGTAATCTCGAGTTTTTGCTATCGTTTGGTCATTTAGGTATTATAATTTATTTTGTTTCTTGAATGGGCGCCTGGGGAAGGCATCGTTATTTATTCTTTATTGATTGATTGTGGTTCCACAATTTGTTTTCGTTCGATTACAAGTTGCTGGATCGGGGTGGTTGTTTTCTGAGTTAAAAAAAGAAGTTTGTAATGAATAACAATAAAAAAAGCAGCACAATTATAGATTATGTTCGGCTGATGGTGGAAATGATAAATGTAGTTAGATTAAAGTGCTTTCGTTGTATCTATGGCAAAAATTAATTTTTAAAAATTTCAGACAAGTCAAGATTTTTTCTGTTATGAAAAATTACTATTGTTTCCATTATTTCTGAAAAGAAATGAGAAAATAATAATACATTTTAATGTTATTAAAACTCTTGCAACATTTTAAGCAACACATCTTAATTTGAGTTGACACCACAGTTCTAATAACAATGTTCTAGAATGTTTCTGTATTGTGATTTTTGATAAGATATTAAATAACCCGTTTTCATGTTATGAAGGAACACGTGGATATGTTACTCTGAATTATTTGAATGTTTATTACGTCATACTCAGGAACTAATTGCCACCTGGTGCCTAAATTTTGAACCATGTTCAAGTGACGAAAACAACACCTGAACTGGCACATCGCTCTTCACTTCACACCCACGTGAGGACTTTGAGCCTTTGCATATTTAACGTGCATCAGCCCCTCTACGCTGCGGGTCAAACGGACTCGACCAGAAACAAAGCCGACTACAAATTAATAGCCATAATCATTCGGTTAATGTTGTCATTGTAATTGGGAACTAGAACCCACTGAGATGATTTGAAATTGATCTCTTAAAAAAATGAGGGAATCGATTTAATCACTACATTTGAAAAGAAGTTGCTTTTTTGAGTATGCAGTTATTATAAACATGTTAATATTGCAAAAACTTTTACAAGCATTTGAACTTTTTAAAGTGGTTAATAAGTAACAATAAATTGTATGTCTGTTTAAATCGCCACATGCCCTTTTTTGGAGTGGGGTGCTGTATATATATATTTTTTCTCCTATAGAAAAATCGACTCCCGATTTTTTGTGTTAATGTTGATTTTATTGCAAGATATTCCACCATTTCTGTATTTGATCATTCTACAAAAGTTGATTACTCTTTTAAATATTATTTAACATTCCTTCTTCTATTAAATAAAGACTAAGAAACCTTAAGCATTTTTTCAAGTTCTATAATTGGATTTCAATCACTGCTGTACAAATGAAATTTCTCCCTGCTCTTGGTCTATCTATTACTGGATAAAAATGTTCTTCTAAAAAAGCAAAACGTTATTTTTCTTTAAATAAACTTTTATGTTCTGCTCTCTCGAAGCTCGCGTGGTTATGGCACATTTATTAAGTTATACCGAAGAATTTTACATGAAAAAATTCCTGTTTCTCTTCTAAGATATTATTTTACGAAGAAAAATATGTATCGATTGATAAAAGAATAAGAGAGCTAAGTATGCCGCATGAAGTAGAGTGACAAATATATTATAATCAAAGACAGGGTTGTGGTTAGAAGGGTGATAGAGATTGAAAAAAATGGTGTTACGTCAACTTCTTATCCCTTTGCCGTAATGTATAAAAAATGATTCGAAGGGGATGTGAGCCGGCGAGAGCAGGTGCAGGGAGCGTTGAAGCAAACCGCGTTCCCAAGAGAAAACTTCGGCAGGAAGTCGTCTGCGTATCGGTATGTGACCTCCCCTTTCGATGCACGAATGCGGCGACATCTATCGGTGAGAGGGAGAAGTTGAATCAAGGAAGATCGGAGGATGGACAACACTTAAAAATTGTTTCATATTTATAAATGAATTAAAATTGAAAGTGCTTGCTCTGTATCGAGGGAGAAATCAGCATTTTCTTATCTGTATTTGTGTATCGTATCTCAATCAGTATTTATGTATCAGTATTTTCTTTTGAAACTGTTTGTGGGGTTTTTAGTTTTCTCTCGCCACAAAAAAAAAAAATCTTGGTGGATAGGAGAAAAATGTTACCTAATTTTATTTGAAAATTTAGGTGGAAGCATTATTTAAGCACAAAGTAAAATTTTAATTTATTTTAATGTAATGTTTTCAATGTTTGAGATCGATAGTTCACAAAATCTGTTCTCAGTGGCGGATGCTATAGAGGAAGGGGGGTCCGAAACCTCCACCCCATCTTCCTTGATTTTTTTCTCTCGATTGATTATGATCCTGTGCAGTGGCGGACCCAAGGGAGGGGACCACGGATCTAGACCCCCTCTACGCCCTTGATTTTTTTTCCGATTAATTATAATCCTATCTATATGGAATGTGAAATTTAAATAGTATTTGTTTTTAACTATTTTATTAATTAATGCTTATTATGAAATCAATATTTTTTCCCCCTTTTTTTTTGTTTCCATTATCGAAAAAATCAAAAGCATATGTTGGGCGGCTTATTGAGGTATGATACGAGAAGGGTGGACTTCGGACCTTGGACCCCCCGCTTTGAAAAATTGTGTGCCTAGGATGCATAGAGGCACATCCTAAGTACTATATACATAGGATGTGCCTCTGATCCTATGTATAAAGAACTTAAAAATTAATTTATTTGTTATCAATAATTTATTTTTTAATTAATGCTAGTTATTTACTCAAGATATTTTTTACTGGTTTTGGTTCCCGACAATCGACAAAATAAAAAGATGTTTGGCGACGTATTGGGGTATGGTACGAGAATGGTGAACTTTCGATCTCTTCACCCCCCCCCCCATTTGAAAAATCCCGGTGTCGTGATGTGTAAATTCGAACAGGGAGGCTGTCAGCTCAAGTGTTTTCATCGTCACTTGACCATGGTTCAAAATTCAAGATCCGCCGCTAATAGCCCTCGTGTTGCTTTATAGTGCGGCGTTGATAAACCCTCACTCACATTCCACTACAAAACTTGACTTTCTTAATCCAATTTTTTATTAAAAAAAAATGAGGCTGATTTTTTAAAAATGGATTTGATTGAAATTTTGAATCTTGGAAGCAGGAGAAATGTTTATTATTGTTTGGGGGAGGGAGAGTTCTCACTTCTGAAAAATAACAATTTTTCTATTTTTTGCTGTGATAGTGATACTGAATCTAAATTATGACAAACGATTTGCGAAATTACTTACACCTACTAACTGATTTCAAGTTAGTTTAACTAAAAGTTCTATGTATAAAAAAATACAACACAAATGTATGTGTTTCGAGATATATCCAAAAGATTGTACATCAGTTAATCGAATTCAAAATATGTTCCAGCTATCACATACAAACCAGATGTTCATTTATTGAAACTTTTAATTATAATATTACATGAATCCTTAAAGTCGGGAGGGAAAAAAAACATTTCAGATACTTCCGATTTCATTTCCCGCCTTAAAAATATGCCTTTCATTTGAACAAAATCATTACTTTTTAATCGTAATAAAACTTTTATGTTCAATTACTAAAAACTTAATTTAATAACATAGATTTGGACTTGAATGCGAAAGAGAAAACGGTTATTATTACTGACGCATGTCCACCACCTGCTTGGTTATGTGCAAGTGTCAACGGAGCATGCGAAAGTCGGGTGTGTCCCTTTCTCAGTGATTTTTCGGAAGCTTTATAACTGTTGCCATTCCACCGTTTGTTACTTTGTTGTTTAATACACCGTTGATTTACCCATTCTGTTTCTTTTTCCGGTGTGAAAATACAAACGGAAACTTTATATCTTTCCTAACAAAAGGTTCTGATGTCCATCTACTATTCGATTTAGTTGGTGTATAGCGGATTTCTTCATAGGTTATGATGCAAAGAACAGGTGTTAATTTTTGAAAAATAAATATATATTTTTTAAAAAAATCAGTTTGGGAAGTTATAAACGTTGGTATATGCTTTAATGAAAGGATTAAATTTCGTGATATTTTCTGGGGGGGGGGGAGACGCGTCTGATTCTTTTAAATAATTTCTCATTAAAGGAATAAACAATACACGTGATAGATGGACGCGAATTATGTTTTTGATTTTCTTTTAGGTAATTACAACAACAATGGAAACTTTTTGGTTATACTTTTTTATTATGGTCATTCACATCCGGTTTACGGTCGTTATGTAAAGGTTGAACTTCTTTTACCCCTTTGACTTTTCTCCTGCGGTTTAGAGTTTATTTTACTCTGTAAAATCATGAAATAAACTAACAAATTTTTTTCCTTCTATTTCATCCCCCACCCCTTCCCCAAATACTATATTTAATATCCAATATAAATTAACATATATTTAATTATGTTACACAAATATTTTATACATTTTGAGGGGGGGGGTAATTGTTTTACATACATTTGGGTGGATCGCAATTATTACGAAAGAGGGGAAATTATTAATTAGAACCAACCTTTTTGCGGCAGTGGCGCACACTAGGGGGAGGTTCCACGAAGCCAGACCCCCATAGCCGTAGATTTTTTTTTCCGATTAATGATAATCCTATGTATGTAGTACGTAAAATTTAATTAAGTATTTTTATAAACGATTTATTTTATTGATTGATGTTAATTATTAATTAAATAATTTACTTTTTTGTTCCCGTAATCGACAAAATCAAAAGAATGTTTGGCGGGGTATTGAGGTATGATACAAATAATGGACTTTCGACCAAGATCCCCCCCCCCCCCGAAATTTTTTTGTGCACGCCACTGCTGTGCGGGAAAGATGCTCTGTGGTGTGGAGATAAGGAGAAAAATAATTTTAAAATTTAACGTTGCCCAAATAGGGTTAAATTTTCGAAAAAGTGTGTGGAGGGGAACAATTTTGGTTGGATGATTTTATATAGACTGAAAAATAAAACTATTTTTCTTCAATATAAGTAACCAAAAGCGATGATTATTGATGAATACTGAGTAGTGAATTGTATATTGTACATAGCAACGTTTTTATAACTCCGGTTCTCTCCGCTCTCAACGTCGTATCAGTTCGGTCCAAATTTTTTCCCCAAGTCTTTCTCATCATCAAGCTCTAATTTCGACAGCGTTTTTTTTTTTTTTAAATTAATACTAAAGAAATTGTTAAATATATCTGCTGTTTTTCTCTCTTTTTAAAAAAAACTATTTAGTGGGTGTTCTCTCATCTCAATGTTAAAAGTACCATTAAACATCTGTTTCCCTTTAATAAAAAATACTTTTACTTTTTACCATAAAAAAAAGCCAAATATTTAAACTTCATTGCTCTTGTGGCAGATCTTAACATAGAAGTAAATTATTTACTTGTTTTTTCCTTCATCTTTGTGCCAGAGAACATATCGTCCGCAATGGTGCACACAGAAATTTTTCAGGGGGTGGGGGGTCCAAGGGTTGAAAGTTCACCATTCTCGAATCATAGTCCAATATGTCTACCAATATATTTTTTTAATTTTGTCGATTTTCAAGAACAAAAAACTGTAAAAAATTAATTATTGAATAAATATATAGCATTAATTAATAAAATTAATTATTAATGTACAAATACTTAATTAATTTTTACGTATTATATACATAGTATTATAATCAATCGAAAAAAAATCAAGGTCTATGAGGGAGGTCTGGACCCGGGGACCTCCTCACCCCTTGTATATGCCACTGATTGTCCGAATAGGTAAGTTTTGAAATTCAGGGAGGGAAAAAAATCGATCTGTTTTAATTAATTTTCGTACAAAAACACATTGGAAATTAATTGGAATTTTGTTCGAAGCAAAAACTTTTCAAAACACCTGGATAGTTTTCACTTTCCAGTTTTATCGTAGTACCAGAATCGACCATAATTACAAAGAAAAGTATTTGTACAAATAGTTATGAAAATATTTAGTTCGATTTCATGAAAGGAAGTACGTTAATTATTGTTTTTAACGTTTAGAGAGTTGTCATCCATGGTTGTACATACACATATTTCTATTATGAGTTTCTGTTTTCAAACACGGCAATCAATTCACTGTACCTTAAAGTTTTTCAAGCGCTTTTACAAATATTTATAATATTTGAATACTTTGAAATGTAGATTGTTAGATGACTTACCATTCTTTTGAATCCGAGTATCGTTCCATTATCAAAATTATACATAATTTTAAATAATTTTGAGAAAATTTACTACGTAGTTTCTGGTTCATATCAATCTTTCCAGTGTGTTTTTGTTTTTTTAAAAAAAAATGCGCGGTATCTTCAATTATTTTCTTATGATATCCGTTGCTTTTTTCTTGAAATGAATGTTACCAGAATGTTTACCATTTCATTTTTTTTTTTTTTTTTTTTGCCGAACAGAAACCCTTAAGCAGTTTCACCGTTGTTTCTCGCATCACTGGATCGAATAATGAAAGAGATGAGTGGTCACTGTTTTTCAAGGACGTTTATATCCTACGTCAAATTTCGGTCTTTATCTCTAATCCACATACATAAAGGCTTTTTTTTTCTCGTAGCTCCCGTGCCGTCTTCGGCCCATTCTTCTAGTAATTTAAAGCGTTTATCTTTGCTTCGATCCTTTCGCCTGTAGGCAAAACATGGCTCCTCATCTTTTTGTAATTCGAAATTCATAAAAAAAAGGTTGTTGTTTTGACTCAAAATTTGTTCTGCCTTGTGTTTTCCAATTTAATTTGTATTCAATTTTCTGTTTATTTCCTGAAGATTTGGAATTATATTTTTCTTCGAAAATAATGCAGGATATTTTCACTTCCATCTAAATTTTTCGAAGTGAGTCCCGCTTTTGGAGGCTATAACGAGATTTAAAATGGAATAAAATGAACCAAAATATATGCTTATTTTCAAGCCCCTCTTCCCCCTCCCCCATCCTTAATTTGCTTTTATATTCTCGTATTATTACTAAATGGATAAAGATCTTTTCGTTAAGCCTAAAAATTTGTGTTCTATAAAAATCCTTAAATTGATTCATTTTTCTGAGATTTAAAATGGATTAAAAAATTAACCAAATTATGTGCTTAATTACTTGCCCCTCCACCTTTTTCCATCGTTAATTTGCTTTAATATTCCCTCACTGGAAAAAAAACAGATGGATTTTCTTTCATTAAGCCTAAAATATTTTGCTCTGAAAAAGTTCTTGAATCGATGCATTTTCTTTTTCATAGATCGTCTGCTATTATGAAATGAAAGTAAATCAAGAAATTTAATTATTCTGAAGCGCCGTTTATTCTAATACTAAACAATTAAATAGAAATAAATAGCTTGTCACATTCTTTACATTTGCAAAACAGAAAAAACCGAATTCGAAATATATAAAGATGATAAAGGGTTCAACCAGATTATGATCCTGTGTATACCATATGTTACTACAGTGTATCAAAAATTGCCCAGATGGTTGACAATGTTCAAAAGAGGCATTCGTAACACTCAATATAGTGACTGGGGATCCCTACTATTCCTAGCACCTAACCACGCAAGTCACGTAACAATGGCGTATCATAGCGGTTTCCCGCGCTCTCAAGCGGAACTGTCGATGATGTTATTGTTAGCGTTCCATTTTCTAGATATTGCTGACTTTCCTTCATCAGATTGGGGACCAGAATTTTTTTCTTCTCTCCTTCTGCCAGTGTTTCTGTATCCAAAAGTTGAGCACCTGTTCCCGCAGTCCCACTTGTGGATGGAGAGAATTAACTGTTCTAGAGGAGTGTATACACAATGCACCCAGAACATGTTATATGAGTATATGTATAATCCGTTTTCGACGGTTCGGGGGTTCATTTCACCTAACCGCTTTGTGAATCTCCATTATTCATATTTAGAATCGGGTTCTATGTAACAATAAATAGAATTAGAACTGTTATTCGTCTGCAACAGGTGATGTGACGGCTACATCATGGTGTTGGATAATTTTGCTCTAAAAAATGGAAGAGTAAGAGAAGAATCAGATTTTGTGTTCCGATTAAAACCATCTGCTGCTAGAAAATAAAATTTTAACTAGAAATTTAAGAATATATTATTTGATTTCAAACATCTTTGAGGTTTTTCATCTTATTCCATGTGTTACCCTTAAATAAGATCATTTTATTAGGTACCAATAAGGATTTTAAATTCAGTATGTATCGCGTACATCGGGCAAAAAGGAATTTATTGTTTATGAAAAGTTTTTATTTTTAGTAGGGGGGTGGGGTGGAAAGGAAGTTCAAATCTCTTAAAAAATGTTAACACATAATAAATATTAGAAAGTAGAAGAAAACATACACACACAATATAATTACTTTTTTCGAAATTGTGTTTTGCATAGTTTAAATCAGGGGGGGGGGCAGACTTTTCCAGGGCTACTTCTAATTTTTTCAAGATGCTGCGGTCTGCCCAGTGGCGTAGATGCGGGGAGGTAAGAAAAACGTCTACAATATTTATTATAGCTTAATAAAATAAGTATGGTAAATGTACTTACCTACATATAATTAACATTAAAAATAATTCACATTTTTAAAACTACGTTTAAAGCAAAACGTAAGATACAAATATATAATGATAATAGCCACAAATATAATAATATCAAATAGGATGCCTTTATTATCAAACAATTCAAAATATGTTAAAAAATATAACATTTTCATCTAAAGTTAATTCTCTTAGTTATAGTCTGTACAGAAGACTTAGTCTGCATACTGACAGACCGTCTTGAATATTTTGGTTTATAATTACTAACTGCTAATCTTCAGGCGGTCACTCCAAAATGTCTTGGTGGTCCACCGAACGATCGTGATCGACTTAATGGCCATTCCGGGTTTAAATTATTTTTTACATTTGGCTTTATTTATTACAGCTCAGTTAATTTGGGTAAGATTTTTTTAATAAATGGGCTGTAGGTTTCAGTTATTGCTTCCAACAATTATGTTTGATCTTATTTTACATTTCTAAATATGAGTCATTTTCTTCTTTTTAGCTGTCCTGATCTTTACGTTGGTCAATACTGTCAACATATGAATCCTTGCTTTACTGGCCCTGGACCTCGATGTCAAAATGGTGGTACCTGCAATGTGGGATTGAGTGCTAAAAATGCACCTACTTTTTCCTGCTCCTGCCCCGTGGGTTATTCCGCTTCACTTTGTGAAATAGCAGTCCCCAACAGCTGTGATAGTAACCCTTGCCAAAATGGTGGCACATGCAATCTAGTCACTTTGGACAACTACACCTGCTCTTGCACAGTTGGATATAGAGGTGCGTTTCAGTTAAGATTCGTCGAATCATTCGTAATGAACATGGTTCTGTAATGTTATTCGACTGTTTATTCTATCATAATTTGGTAATTAAATACTTCTTCCCTTCTTAGGTCGTCATTGTGAAGAATTAGACCACTGTTCAACAAGACCCTGTCGAAACGGTGCCACTTGTTTATCTCGACAGGACAATTATAAATGTACTTGTACAGAGGGTTTTACTGGACACACGTGTTCGACTGATATCGACGAATGTGGTCGAGACCCTTGTGTACACGGAAGATGTGTGAACACTGTTGGTTCTTATAGGTATGATAATGCCGTCGCTTGCTAAACTCCGTCAATTTTCATTGTAAATTAATCAAGTGTTAATCTGTTTCTGTGTAAGCTAGCTGGTGTGGTTTATTGTTAAAGTAAAACTACCATTTTATTTCATACTAGATGTACCTGTGAGACGGGCTATACTGGCCAAAATTGTGAATCTCAATACATTCCTTGCGAACCCAGTCCTTGCGAAAATGGTGGTACTTGCAAAGCTTTGGACGCCCTTAGTTATCAGTGTTCCTGCCCTGAAGGTAAGTAATTGGGATTTCTTATGTTAGGCTTATTAATTATGTTACACGAAAGAAAGTCGAAGCATGAATATAATTTACCAACTAATTTTAAATTTTGCTAATTCCTAGATTTGATTTAAAAATTCTTATCTTAATGAATTCATTTTTTCTTCAGGTTTCACTGGCATGAACTGTGAAGTGAATATTGATGATTGCCCTGGCAATATTTGTCAAAATGGTGCGAAATGCATTGATGGTATTAACAGCTACACCTGTCAGTGTCCTCCAACTTATACAGGTCAGCATTTTTTAAAAATAAAAATTGAATGTTTTTTTAAACCAAGTAGAATTTTTTAAAAAAATTGCTGAAGTTTTGGAAGAATTTTAATATTTGTTAATTTTTAATATTCTTAGATATCGGTGTATTGACGGAAAGGTATTCTCTATTTTCCAGGTTCTTACTGCAGTAAAGATGTCGATGAATGTTCTGTAAGACCCAGCGTTTGTAAAAATGGCGCAACTTGTAGCAATACTGTCGGTGGTTACTCCTGTATTTGCGTGAATGGTTGGTCTGGCGATGATTGCAGCGAGAACATTGACGATTGCGCTGGTGCTGCTTGTTTCAATGGTGCAACTTGTCACGACAGAGTTGGTTCATTCTATTGTCAGTGTGCTCCAGGAAAGACAGGTAATAACATGTTCTTAAAATTATCTCTCTTTATTTTGCATTATTGTTAAAAAATTATTAATATATGTACTTTTAGTTGACTACAGGTAGATCTCATTTTTGTTAAATGGATTTTTTATATTTGGGTTTATTTCTGTGATAGGACTCCTATGCCATCTGGAAGACGCATGCGCAAGTAATCCTTGTCATGTTGGTGCTATTTGTGACACTAGTCCAATTGATGGCACTTACATTTGTTCCTGTCCTAGCGGTTTCAAAGGAGTAGACTGTACTCAAGATGTTGATGAATGTGAAGAAGGTATGTATCCTGAAAGTGAAACTTTAAAAATTTGCTTCTATGTTAACCGCTTAATTATCTCTTGAAATTCCATTTTTGAAACTTACAACGTATTCTTTTTCTTAGGATCACCCTGCGAACATGGAGGAACTTGTGTGAACACTCCAGGTTCTTTTCATTGCAATTGCACTAAAGGCTTCACTGGACCCAGATGCGAAATAAACATAAATGAATGCGATTCAAATCCATGTAAAAATGAAGGAACATGTCTTGATGAAAGAGGGGGATTTCGTTGTGTTTGCATGCCAGGTAAGAATTACAATTCCCGTTTTAAGAGCATAATGATATATATATATTTCAATTTAATAGCAGTATATGATTTAATTTGCTTATTAAGGATTTTGAAATGTTTATTTAAATTTTAAAAAAGTGGAATTGAGTTAGGCTAATGGATGAAAGGTCATGAATTCGTTTTGAACTGAACATCATGCAAAAATAATGGAATGTTGAAATTATAACTAGGCTTATGTAGTGTGGAAGTTACTGTTTCTTTAATCTCCGATGGCATCATTAATTTACCTTAATTCGACAATTAGGTTCATCAAGAGAAATTCTTGGTTGCCGTTCTGCGGCATTAATTTAATATTGTATAAAAACTGAATAACTTTTATAATGTCCATCAAATGTAACTAAATTCTTAGAAGAAAAAAACATACTGCCTTAAATATTATTGATTCCAATACACTCAAGATTTATTTGATTCCCAGAATTTTTTAAAGATATACATTAGTATAAATCATACATAGCAAAGGATAATTTATTTCCTCTCCAGTATTGTTTTTTACTAATCACACAACAATTTTAATTAAACTTGCATAATTTATTTTTGCCGTTATAAAACCGCAGGGTGCATTCCAAAACAACAGATGGTTGTGATATTCGTCTGTGTAGGTCAAAGGTCCGATCTAAAAACCTGTCTTTATCCCCCTCTGTTTCGCTTCCCCCTTTTCCACCCTACTGTGAAAGTTTTCTCCGATGGCATCCTTGTTAAAACACACGGATCTATAATTTTAGGTATGGTCATATAACTACAATGATCGCTTTCTTTGGCGAGTTCGACTTTTACTCTGTTATGTTTCGAAGGCAAGCTATTTGTTGATTAAAAAACGTTATTTTTGTGCGGGTTTTAAAAAAAAAAGTTTCTTTTTAAGAAAGGCTGTTTTTGAACAGTGTGCGTTTTTATTTCAAATATCATTGAGATTTAGAATTTTTCAATAATTTTCTATCAAAATATTAAACGTTTTTCGACAATTTTTAAATACAGATCTCGTGCCTTATTTAAAAAAAGAGCCGTTGACGATCGTATTGTATAATGACAAACACAAATTATGACTATTATTTATGTTGAACACTTAATCAAAGAATTATCTTCTGGCAAAAATATTTTGAAAAAGAGATGGGGAAAAAATATCGTGAAATAATGAAATAGTGAATTGTGAGGGGAAGAAAATTTCTCGTATATTCATTAATTTCTCTGAAATTTAAATAATATATAAACATTTTATATTTTGTTGCCATTATTCATAGCTGAATATTTTGTGCAGATTGATGTTGTTTCTTAAAACTTAGTTGTGTGCTAAAATTTTTATAAAAAAAATGTAAAAAGCAATGCATTTTTTAAAATTTTACATCATCATTAAATATTTATCAGATTTATCTTTTTTTGTTTAAAAATAAGACATATTGAAAACTTATGTCGCTTGCTCCCATGACCCTTTTTTTCTATTTCCATTTAACTTGTATGCATTGTTCCTCGAATACAATGGCCTGGGAGAATTTGGCTTAGTCTTTGGCGATTATTATGATTTTCATTATTTGTATTATGGTAACCTTGAAATTGCGGTGTCTATCCAAGAGAACTGGTAGCGGAGGTTCATCCCCGGGTCATAAGCGAGCGGGAAACACCCAGTATTTTGGCTACTGGCTTTTCTTTTTTTAAGGTTGGTCTGCATTTATGCACATACTGAAGAAGCCGAAAAAAGAATAAACAAAGAGAAAAGAAATAAAAGATCTTTGACTATTTTACTGTTCTAAGATAATTTAAAAATATTTTCTTTCTGAGAGGTATTTTAATATATTATCGTTTGTCTTCATATTTGCACACCAGAAGTTTTTTGACTCTTGTCACAACATTCCAATTCAGTGGTATATACAGATTACTTTTATGCAGAGAGGGAATTGAAACCCCTTGTGTTCCCCACTGGTTCTAGCAATTAGAAAAATGTTAAAATAGTTATAACATTACTTATTATCTTTGTTGCTTTCTTTAAAAAACGGACGCATAATTTTTTTTTGAAAATTGTTAGAGTGTTTCTTTTTAGTTTTATTTATACCTTTTTTATGCAGCTTTTTAAATTTAACTATTAATTACGTTGAAGAATTTACAAGTTTTTCACATTCATTTGATTGGGGAAAAAATTATTAATGTGACATAACTTTTTAACACCAAAAAAAAAAAAAAAGACTATTTGGGACTTGAAATAAACATCACTTTGAGCATGGAATTCTGACTTTATATCTTGTTTGTAGATAAATACAAAGAAAACTCACACACACATAGAAGCTAAGAACCCCTTATCCCTCCTCCTGAAAAAAATTTAAGTAGATCTTTAAAAAAAATCCAACTGAATCATGTTTTTAATCTTGTGTTTCAATTATGCCATTAAAACTAGTTAATGTATGAAATATTGTGTATTTTTGAAATAGGGTACAGTGGATCACACTGTGAAGAAGATATAGATGAGTGTTATCCAAATCCATGTTTAAATGGAGGTATTTGCAGTGACAGAATCAATGCTTTCAAATGCCTATGCCCAATTGGCTTTTCTGGTAAGAAATGTGAAATCAATGAAGATGACTGTTCAACCCATCCTTGTCAAAATGGGGGCAATTGTACTGATGGAATTGCAAGTTATACTTGCCATTGTAATCCTGGTAAGTTTTTTTTTGTATTAAGTATTTATTTTCATGATATATATTTATCAATAGAAATGCTACTTGAGTGTTGCTGTTAATTGTCATTTTTTGTACTTAAAGTTGCTCTACTCAATTTTTAATAAAATACCAATACTTTTTCAAAGTGCACATTTTTACATCAACTTATTAAAAAATTTAATGAATTCAATAGGAAATGTCTCTTTTGACAGCTAATAAACTTACAGAGAGTGAAACATTCTTTTGAAAGTGGTTAAAATAATAAAATTTTGTGAAATGGGTATCAAATATTATCTTTTCTTAAGTATTTTCACTGCTTATTATTTATTTTGACAATATTGTTAAATGTTTTTCTTTTATAGGTTTTACTGGTACAAACTGTGAAACTAACATTAATGACTGCTTATCATCACCTTGCCACCATGGACAGTGTATTGATGGTACAAACTCCTTCGTATGCATGTGTGATCCTGGTTATAAAGGTCCTTTATGCCAAACCCAAATCGATGAATGTCTTAGTAATCCCTGCCAACATGGAGGAATCTGTGAAGACTTAGTGAATGGATATCAATGTCGATGTCGTCCTGGAACATCTGGATCTAACTGTGAATACAACATCAATGAGTGTTCCAGTAATCCATGCCGCAATGGGGCTAAATGTATTGATGGTATTAATTCTTACACCTGCCAGTGCATACCAGGATTTACAGGTAAGTTTAAAGTCAATTTGCCATCACCTCTTTTTTCTGATATCTTTCAAATAAATTCAATATTTAAGATAGTTTATTGCCATTATTAGTAAATATAAAAATCAATTGTGATCAGAAAATTGGGTACTTATGCATTATCACAACCTATTGGTGACTTTATATGAAACAAAGCTCATGATTGCCAATTCAGCACTTATGACACATGTGAAATTAGAGTTGCCAACTTGGCAAGTTATCTTGAACGTTGGTAATTGTTGCGATAATACATGTGTACCAAAAATTGCAATGAAATGTTCCAGAATTTAAAACTATTTCAGTAAAACTGCTCTATTAATTTTTTAAAAATATATTTAACGCAAAATTACACTTTGCTTTAGATGTTAATAGGTTTGTAATAGAATAAATTTATTTTATTAGGTTTACATTGTGATACCAATATTAATGAGTGTGCTAGCAATCCATGCGCTAATGGAGGAATTTGCACTGATATGGTTAATGGTTTTAAATGTGAATGCCCAAGAGGATATTTTGATGCTCGTTGTTTATCTGATGTTAATGAATGTGCGAGCAATCCATGTTTGAATGGAGGTACTTGTGAAGATGAAGTCAACAAGTTTAAGTGTCATTGTATTGAAGGTAAATTATTCTTTGTTTTTTAATTACTTTAGGCGATTCACTTCGTTACATTTGACATAAATTTTTTGTAGGATGCATTGTATCAATTTAAGAGATATATATAAAATTGGCAAAGATCTCGCGGATTAAAATTTTCCATGTTTCCAGATTATCTTCAGTAATATTTCTCTTTGTTGAGAACTACAAAAGTTGAATCTTTTTTTGTCATTTAGAAAAAAGAATTTTAAAATGTTACATTTAATTTTCTTAAAAATTTAATTCTTGAACAATATGGTATCTTTTATACCTTTTAAAAAGTCTAGATCATTAAAAATTATAAGTTTTTCTAAATCTTGTGAATTTCTGTTTAAAACATTTTTTTATATAATCCTTGATGTATTTTAGGTTACGGAGGCCATCGTTGTGAAGCAGAGATTGATGAATGCCAATCTAATCCTTGCCAGCATGGTGGTAGTTGCCAAGACCGTCTAGCATCTTACGAATGTTCTTGTCTGCCTGGCTACAGCGGCCAAAACTGTGAGACCAATATTGATGATTGTGAAAGCAGCCCTTGCTTAAATGGAGGATCCTGTATAGATTTAGTTAATGCATATCAGTGTGTATGTGAAGTACCTTTCACTGGTTTAAGATGCGACACAGAATTGGACCCATGCTCTCCAAATAAGTGCAAGAACAATGCGAAATGCAATCCTTCATCTAATTACCTAGATTTTGTTTGTTCTTGTGAGATAGGATATACAGGTATGCATGGATATGCAATTGGTTTGTGTTTTATTCTAACTATATTATAAGTAAAATAAAATTACTATTAATATTTATATTTATTCTGCATAATAAATTCACATTTTTATGATATACCCATTAAGTTTCTGACTAGTTTTCAACAAATATTTTTTTCTTTTTAAGCACTTAATCAATACCAAACAATTTTTAAATTTTGCTGGGGACAATAAATAGGAAATATTGAAACTAATGTATTTATTAATGTGGTGGTAACTTTCAAAAATCTATGAACATCTGAAAAATCATTTCTAACTTTTTACTCACTAAAGTTTTAAAATGTAAAAATTTATTTGTATTTATTCTGAAATATATTTATAGGCCATCTCTGTGATGAGGATATTGATGAATGTGCTATTTCATCTCCTTGCCGCAATGGAGCTACATGTGTGAATACGAAAGGTTCTTATAAATGTGTTTGTGCAAAAGGATATGAAGGGAGAGATTGTCTGATTAATACTGATGATTGTGCATCTTGTAAGTATTTCTTGTAAATAACTGGTGCTGTGTTCTTGGTTGTTGTGTGCCTTAGTATAATTTTGTGGAGTTAGTTCATCTGAAGATAAATATTAATTTTTCTATTCATAGTTCCATGTCAAAATGGTGGAACATGTTTGGATGGTATTGGAGAATACAAATGCCTTTGTGTAGATGGATTTGGTGGAAACTATTGTGAAACTGACATAAATGAATGTGCCAACTATCCTTGCCTTAATGGTGCCACTTGCAATGATTATGTCAATAGCTATACTTGTACCTGTCCTCTTGGTTTCAGTGGAACGAATTGTCAAACTAATGATGAAGATTGTACTTCTAGGTGAGTAAAAAAAATTTAATTCTTATAATGCAGCTATATTAATTTGTTAAATTCAAATATATTTAATGTTTTTGTTTAATTTAAACCTTTAATTGGAATTATATTATTGTAGACAAAATATTATTAATTAAATAACATCAAAAATTTGAACTCTAGTGAGGATTTTTAAGTAAAAAATTATTAAATTATGTAATGGGTTTTTTTTTTTACTTTAATAGCTCTTGCATGAATGGTGGCACTTGTATTGATGGAATTAATAGCTATGTTTGTCAGTGTACTCCTGGATATACTGGATCTAATTGCCAGTTTCATATCAATGAATGTGATTCTCATCCTTGTCAAAGTGGTGGAACCTGTGTTGACCATGTTGGACACTACACTTGCCATTGCCCATTTGGATATACAGGATTGCATTGTGATGTAAGATTTTACATTGCAGAATTTTTGTTGGATTTAATGTTTTTTTTAAAGGTTGTTTTAGAGTATGTCTACCATTTGTGTTTTATTGAATCTTATTTTGTCTGAATTTTTTTAGACTTTTGTTGACTGGTGCAGTACTAACCCTTGCATGAATAGTGCTACTTGTATGCAACTAAATAATACTTACGGATGTACATGTCAACCAGGATGGACAGGAATGTTGTGTGATGTTTCAATGGTATCATGTTCTGATGCAGCTTCTCAAAAAGGTAATTTTCATTTTCAATACATTTGCTTGGAGATATTAAATTTTTGTGTAATAAAATTTTCTTCAAAAACTAATTGATATATATATATATATTTATTGCAGGAATTGATACTGAAGATTTATGTAAAAATGGAGGGAGGTGTGAGAATAGAGGCAACAGTCATCACTGTATTTGTGCAAGTGGCTATGAAGGCAGTTATTGTCAACATGAAATTAATGAATGCAGTTCTCAACCTTGTCAAAATGGTGCAACTTGCAATGACCTTATTGGTCAATATTCTTGTGATTGTCCTCCTGGTTTCCAAGGTAATTGATGCTTTATGTGTATCAATAATTCTTGTGCATCAGGCTCAAAAATACACAATTAATATTTTGTGAAAGAATATTAATTTAGGAGGCATTTACTTGATAAATATTTTATCTTTTTTTTCAAAAAACTTAACATCAAATAATTATTTCAAAGAAAAATTATGTGCATCATTTACATTGTATCTTAAAAATTAATTTCTTGTTTATATTTTGTACTGATTTTTTTACTTTTATTTTTAGGTTTGAATTGTGAATTTAACATTAATGACTGTGAGCCCAATCCTTGTCAGAATGGTGGAACTTGTCATGATTTGGTAAATGCATATGTCTGTTCCTGTCCCCATGGCACTTTAGGAATACTTTGTGAAATAAATGTCAATGAATGTTTTGAAGGTGCTTGTCATCATGATGGTATATGTGTCGACAAAATTGGACATTATGAATGTCAGTGTAAACCTGGATTTGTGGGACCAAGGTAAATAATTTGTAGAAATCATATTTGCTTATATGACCATTTTGAATTTCTGGTAATACAGTTGAGCTTCCATTTTATGAACTTCTGTTTTTTGAACCAGGAACATAAGAATATTAAAAATGCATCTCTATTTAATGAATTTTCTATATAATGAACATTTTTTCAGGATTTAAAGTGTTAAGTAGATGTCTGACTGTAACTGTATAAATGAATTTCGTTTATTATATGATTCATTTAATTAATCATTTCTTTTTGAATTAATTAATATGAATAGGGTCATAATTAAAAGCTAATTATGTGTTTTCTCCTTTTAATTCTGTATTATTTTCTCTCTCTTTTGTTCTGAATGTAGATAATAATGGATTTTATTTTCTAGATGCGAAGGAGATGTGAATGAATGTCTATCAGATCCCTGCAAGTGGCCTGGAACTCAGGATTGTGTGCAATTGGTCAATGATTACAGATGCGATTGTAAATTAGGCTACATGGGAAGACATTGTGAAACTAAAGTTAATTATTGTACAACAAATCCTTGTATGAATGGAGGAGTATGCAGTTACAGCCCTGATGGATCACCTATATGTATATGTCCTGAGGTAAATGTGAAATCTGTGTTATTTTCAGTACTTATGTATTAGCGTCAGAGCAGCCAAATTTGTGTCATATGAATCATGCCATGATATCATAACAGAAAAAGAATATAACAAAAAAGGATTGCTGAATATTCAGCACTTAATGCATGGATGTGTAAATTATTGTGCTGTTTGCACGTTTGATATCATGGTGCGATTCGTATGGTACAAATTTGGCTGTGGTGATGTTTAATATGCAAGTACCTTATTTTCATATACTTTATTATTTTAAAATAAGTATTACTATAAAATTTAATGTCAGAAAATTATTTATTTTAGTTATTAGTTTATTTGACAATGATAAAAAATTCTTAAAATTTTTTGGTTATAATGTATTTGAGCTGTTTTTATCTGTAAATTATTTATTCTTCAGAAAGTCTAATTATATGTTATTAACCAGGGTTTCTGGGGAGAAACGTGTAGAATTACCAATACTACTTGTGCAAGTTATCCTTGTAAGAATGGTGGACAATGCAAGCCGAATCAACATGGTTATTCTTGTAACTGTCCCCAAGGTGTCGGAGGACGCCATTGTGAAAAAGATTTAGTTGATGAATGTTTGTCTTCACCTTGCCTTCATGGTGGTGAATGTATAGACCGAATTGGTGAGTTGTAACCCTAGTTTTTGAAATTGTTCATGCATTAATTATAAGTGTTTAATATACTTTTAAGGAATATTGTTTTCAGGTTATTTTAAAAATGATTATGGATCTTTAATTGGATTATTAAAAATAGGTTAAAGTAAAAAGCCTACCTAGATGAAATTATTATTAGATTATATGAAAATTTAAATGTTAATTCTGCATATTGAATAAAAGCGAATTTGTTTTTGTATATTTAATTCTAAATTTTTTTCTTGCATTGTAGGAACTTTTGAATGCAACTGCCCTCCAGAATGGAATGGCTTACGATGTGATGTGTATGATTCATCGTTTGGTGGTGGCATTGTTGATGTCACACCTACTCAAAACAGTATTCAAAAATCATTAGAAGAAGAAAAGAAGATGTGCTTAGCAAATTCTTGTGAAATTAAAGCCAGAAATAATGTTTGTGATGAAGAGTGTAATAGCTATGCATGTAATTTTGATGGTGGTGATTGCTCTCTAGGTGAGTTTTACTTACAAGTTGAAATTTTTAAAGGTAGAAAATGACAAAAACTGTGATGATTGACTATTTAAAATGGAAATCATCTGTATTGTTTTTTTATTTAAAGTTTTATTTATGTGAAAACTGTTGAAAAGAATTAATTTTATAAGCAACAGATGTTTGTTTAAATATTAGTTATTGTGATTTGAATATTTTTGTTTTTAATAAAAGGTAAAATAAAATGTTTTTGTTATAGGCATAAACCCCTGGAAAAACTGCAAAGCAGGTATCAAATGTTGGGATGTTTTCCGAGATGGACAGTGCAATGTGGAATGTAATAACATTGATTGCTTGTATGATGGATTTGATTGTGACCAATTATTGATGCCTTGCAAGTATGTATTAAATTATTTTGTAATTTTATAAATGAATTTAGTTTTAGATTCACATAAAAGCTGAACTTTTTTATTTAGTTTGATTAATCTTGATTTATATTTTTAACAGTGAGCATTATGATACCTACTGTTTGAGAAATTATGGAAATGGTTATTGCGATAATGGATGCAACAATGAAGAATGCAACTGGGATGGCTTAGATTGTGAACCAGATCCTCCTGTATTGGCTGCTGGATCATTAGTTATGGTGGTCTTGATGGAGCCTGAGGTAAAATAAATTTTGTGTTGTTTTTGATGAAACTAGATGTGTGTTATTTATGAGACTAATTGTTCCAAATTTTAATTTTATAGAAATATATTTGAACATGTCTTACAGTATTTTTTTTACATTAAATAAACATTTTAAGTTCTCAATGGAATTTTAAAAAAAGTTTTAGTGTTTGGAATTCCTTAAAAAATCCTCTTAATTATTCTCAGATTGCTTCTTGTAAAAATTTTTTCAAAACAAAAGTAAATTGACATTAAAATAAAAAAATTAACATGTATACTTAACAAGTAAAAAAGGCAAATACAGCACTAATAAATTTTACTTCTGATTTGCAAGTAGAATAATCTTTATAATTAATGGCAATGTTAATTAGAAATATAGATGTTTTAATATTTACAGTGAGATATACGATGCTGATTATGTATTGTAAAGCTGACCTGTTTTTCTTCTATAGGTCTTCCTAAATAATAGCATCTCATTCTTGAGAGAAATTGGTCATGCTTTGAGGACTAATGTAAGATTAAAGATGAATGAAAATAACCATCCAATGGTATTTCCTTGGAGAACTCAGGATACAGAGTCAACTTTATTAAAACCTTTTAGAAGTACTGGGTGAGTATTTAACCACAATGTTTGTTTTAAAAAAATTGCTTTAAATAACCAAAGCACTTTTTAGTATGTATTAATATTAAAAAAAGTTATATAAAATTGTTTAAATTAAAAATAGTTGATTTTTAGTAGTTTGTTTTAAAATCTTTTAAAAATATTTCTTTTTTTTTTCTTTCCACAGTACTCAAGTGTATCTGGAAATCGATAATAGACGGTGTTCCAGGCTTTTGAATGGAGAGTGTTTTGATAGTGCTAAAAAGGTAATATATCTTTGTAAAACTTATCACCTTTTAGATTTTGCATATCTTGTTAAAATTTAAAAGTTGGGTGATTTTTTTTAAAATTTCACTTCTATTTCTTAGGCTGCACAATTTTTAGCTGCTGCACATTCTCGCCATGCCTTATCAACTGCATTCCCTATTGGACAAATTCAAGAATCTGAATTTGATGAAAAAGATTTATCAGGTGTATCAACCTATAACAACTTAGTTTATATTGTCATTGGAGCATTTGTTCTTATATTGGTTGGGTTATTACTTGGTGTGTTAGTTAACTCCCAGCGTAAACGAGCAAGAGGCATCACTTGGTTCCCTGAAGGATTTCTTAGAAATAACAGCGGCCAGCGCAGGCGCTCAAGGCGACGTGGTCCAGATGGGCAGGAAATGAGGTAAAAATTTATTGATTATATTTTATGACTGCATGATTGATTCTGAAATTTTTATATTTTAATATCTTTTCAAATAGGTGCTGAATATTTTTAAAAGTAATAAAAAAAATTTTAAGAGCTTAAAGTTGTAGTAGCTAGTGCAAAATTTGTATTGATTGTGATGTAGTTTTCACTATTAGTTATAATTTTGTATGGACTTTAAGAAATAATGTATTTGATAATATGTTAGTGTTTAAACCTTATTCTTATGTCAATTTCTGTAACATTTAGAAACCTTCACAAACAATGCTCTATCAACCACTTGGAAGTTATGGATAATGGCTCTGGACCACCTGATAGCCAATGGAGTGATGATGATATGGATCATCCTCCAATGAAACGAATGAAGAGTGATAGATCTCCCAATCCCAGTTATGGTGATACTCACACTGTTATGACAACTGATGATTATGATGATAATGATCCTAGACCATGGACTCAACAACATTTGGATGCTGCAGATATAAGGAATCCAGATATCTTAGCATTAACTCCTCCTCAAGGAGACAATGACATGGATCCAAGTTGTGTTGATGTGGATGTTAGAGGACCAGGTAAGTACAAGATATAAATACTTTTTCCCCCTCATTGGTTGTTTTAGTGGGAAATTTGTCAAGAACTTTAACTTCTTCATTTTTGTTTTGTTTTAAATTTCTTTTTAAAAAATTTTATAGTATAAAATTTTATGGAATTTTATATCAATATATTAATTCTATTTTGTAATATTAAAATTCAAGTATACATTTATGATGTTCAGATTGTTCTAAGCTCTTTCATTATTTTTTTAGGTGGATTAACTCCTTTAATGTTGGCATCATTCAGGAGTGGAGTAAATGGCATATTAGAATTAAAGGATGAAGTCGATGATGATGATGGATCAGTAAGCATTATCAATGATTTATTGATGCAAGGAGCAAAGATCAATTATACAACTGAACGTACCGGTAAGTATTTCACATTTTATTTAAAGTGAAACAATTTCATGCAAGTTGAAATATTAAAAATTCATGTACTATATATAGATTGAATGATAAAAAAATTTACATATTTCAGGTGAAACTTCGCTTCATTTAGCAGCTCGATATGCTAGGGCAGATGCTGCTAAACGTTTATTAGATGCTGGAGCTGATGCTAATGCTCAAGATAATACTGGACGTACACCACTCCATGCTGCAGTTGCTGCTGATGCTCAGGGAGTCTTCCAGGTAAATAAATCATAATATTTTGTGAGTTTTGCAATATTTTTTTAGTTTTTAATATTATTTGTGTTATTTGTTCTATTTTATGATATCAATAATGAAAAGTAAAATTTTTCTCAATTCTATCTTGCAGCTTTTAACATTTTAAGAACCATATTTTTTAATATTTAAAAGAAAACACATTTATTTTGAAATTTTTTCTATTGTTTATGAAATATAGTTAATTTTTATTTATCATTGTAGATTCTATTGCGCAATCGGGCAACAAATCTCAATGCCAGGATGCATGACGGTACTACTCCTTTGATATTGGCTGCAAGATTGGCCATTGAAGGAATGGTCGAGATTCTCATAAATGCAGAAGCAGATATCAATGCTGCTGATGACCATGGTGGGTTTTAGTTTTGAAAGATCATTTTAAAAAAAAATAGAGATAGATTAAAAAAAATTTCTGTGAATTTACTTTTGAGATGGTGAATGTAACTATTTTATTCTATTTTAGGAAAAACTGCTTTGCACTGGGCTGCTGCGGTAAATAACATAGAGGCTGTCCAAGTACTTTTAGCTCATGGTGCCAATCGAGATGCGCAAGATTTGAAAGAAGAAACTCCACTTTTCCTAGCTGCAAGAGAAGGTAGTTTTGAAGCTTGCAAAATACTTTTGGAACACTTTGCTAATCGTGATATAACTGATCATATGGACAGGTTGCCAAGAGACGTTGCTTTGGAACGTATGCATTCAGATATTGTTCGACTACTTGACGATTATATGCCTGCTAGCCCACAGATTAATATGCCTCCTAATGGACCAATGGGCTCACCTGGTTTGATGGCTCCTGGAAATATGATTGGATCTGCTAAATCTGTGAAACCAAAAAAGAGGCCAAAGTTGAATACCATTGCTGGTCTCCCTATAAAAGATGGAGATATGATGTGTACTGAGGCTAGTGTTCGACGAAAGTCATCCGTTAAAAAACGAAAAGAACCACCACCACCAATGCTTATTCAAGGCATTGACGGCTCTGTTACCCTCTCCCCTGTCAATTCTTTGGAATCTCCTCGAGCAACATCTTATCTTGAAGGTACTCCTCCTCCTCTGGAAGCTTTATATAATGGGCACTTGGGTATGTCTCATCCAAATCTGATAAATGTTGATGGAAATTGTACACTTACTAACAAGCAGCCTCCTTCCTATGAAGATTGCATAAATGCAGCTACTCATATATATGATGTAATGGGTATAGATGCTCTTTCTATGGGACTGGGCCACAATTTTGGCAATAATGGCATGATGAACACTCAATCGTCTCAACAGCAGAAAGGAATGAAACCAAATCACCCCAGGCAGAATTCAATGCCAAGTAGCATGTCACAAAACTTGACTGTCCCTACATCTCATTCTTACACTATGGCTGCTACCCTCAACAAGCAGAGACCTTCTCTACCAACATCTCCAACCCACATGGCTGCAATGAGGGCAGCCCATCATCAGAAAAATGTACAAATGCAATCACAGCAAGTAAACAATACCTACGATTACCCACCCATGACAGACCTTCATTGTATGCTAACAGCACCAAAGACTTCAGTTGCCAATTCTTCTAACAATCTGAATGTATCATATTCTCAACCATATCATTATCCTACACCGCCTTCACAACACAGCCAGACTGAGGCCACTCCTCAGCATTATCTTCTTGGACATGAAACATATTTGACTCCTTCTCCCGAGTCTCCTGGACAGTGGTCTAGTTCTTCCCCACATTCTGCTCAATCAGACTGGTCAGAAGGAATATCAAGCCCAATGGGACCGACGAATGTACACCCGACATTATCCGTCAGTGATCAACAGAAATCTCAAGCGCAACAAGTACAGCAATCACATCTTGGTCCTGAGGCTGTTTTCATTTAAAGTTATTTGTACAAGTTTTGAGATTGTCAAGTCATTTTCTATTTGTATTTATTCTGAGACAATCATTCATTTTGAGAGAAATTTATAAGGTGCTGTATATAAAGCATAGATTGAAGAAAAAAAGACATTCATTGTGAATTTATTATCTGGCTCACTATTGACATTATCAGATGGAATCAGTTTTACAAGTTGTATTATAGTTATCTTTCATATCTGTCAGCAGGCATGCGGAAGTAAAAGAAGATTTTATGTATATTTATTACTTTATGAATTCATTACATTTATATTTTTGAGGGTGTTGTAAATTGTAAGGAATTTCATTGAATATTTGGAGCTTGAATGAATGCATGCAAAACTATTTGGGACAATTTTTTCTATATTTTCATAAGAAAATGTTTATCGACAACACAATCATTTGTATTGTTATCATGTTTAAGGAAACATTATCACATGATTTTGTATTTCTCATTTGGTTGTATCATTTGTATAAATAGAGTCAATGTTCATTTTGAGTAATTAGATGTGATTGTATAATCAAGTAGTTTCTAAGTGTAAATATATTTTAACAATGGAAAAAAACTGCATTATAAGCAGGCCATATAGTGAATGTAAAGCTTGTGAAATGTTATATGCAACACATTAATATTGCTCATTAGTTTCTGTTTTCAGTGTTGTATTTATTTTAGTATAGTACACATGGTAGGTATATAAGTAATGGTAAAAATCTATTTTTCTACAAGAGACTAAAATATGGTTTTTATCAATATTTTAAAAATATTAGTATTACAATATATACTAATTAGGGAATGTGAAAAAGGAAAGATTTTGTATTCAGATTTCTTACCAACATTTAAAAAAAATTTTCCTGGTAAAAGAAAAGATGAGTTTATGTAAATTTTTATTAGAATAAAATTATGAATGGAGAAAGATTTATGTGTATCAAAACCATAGTCTTAAAATTATAAAAACTGCTTGCTTCTAATTATATAAGAATTTGAAATTCTCTGGGGAAAAAAACCTTCTCTAATTTTGTGGCTTTAGTTGTAGACAAGTTTTTTTTAAAAAAAATAATATCTTTTTAAATAAAAATGGCTATATAATGAAAATAATGCATTCCATATACAAATAGGATAATAATGAAATCATTTTGATAGAACAAATCTTTATATGCATGTTACTAAATTTACATAGATTTTTCAAAAATACATATATTTGCAATGGGCAGCTTTATTCAGTATTTTTATAATGGAATAAATCAATGAACTGAAAGAGGAATTTTTAATTACTGAAGAGAATGAAGCATTGTTTTAAATTTTGCAATAATTGAGAATTGCATTTATATTTTTTATGTGCGTCTTTGTGAACAGTTTTATTGAGTAATATGTGCCTATGTAACTTGTAATTTTTTTACAGTATTTTAATAAAAAATATTTTCTATGAATTTGTATTTATTTGTTTCATTTAAAAGAATACATGTATAAAAATGTGCATTCACAGATTTTTTAAATCTTTGAAAAAATTTCTGAAAATAGAGTATAGGTTCTTTTTAAGCATATATACTTTATTGTTTTACACAATTATAGGTAAAAATTTAAGTTTTTTTGGCTTTTCTGAAAAAGTATTATTAATTTCTATTACAAAGTGAATAAAATTATATAATATCTTGTATGCATTTAAAGAAATTTTGATTTTGCTACAAACATGGTGTAAAAAATATGGCTTGGATATACATGATGCAGGCTGTTTTTGCTATATGTTACAGTATAAACTGGAAATATATTTAGGTAGAGAAATGCTCTTGACTGTACCAAAATGTATTGTTGTTTGATGGTTTAATGGCTTTCAAATGTAGGAAAAATTCATTTAAACAAGCAGTTTCTTTCAGAATAAATTGTTTATTCTGGAGCCTATACTAGTATAAATGTTGTAGATTTTCTATCAGGAGACAATTAACACAAACATATATAGTTCCACAAAATTGCATGAAGCAAATAAACCATGAATTGTCAAATTCGATGTTCAATATTGCTTCACTGCATCAACTTTTATATAGGCTAAGAAAATAATTTATTGAAAGTTCCTTCTGACTTTGTCTCGACACATTTATTTTTGTTACCCTACCTATTCAGTGTTATTAAATGGTGTATTCTCTTCAACTGCAAACCATTTTTCTAACCACAATTTCACTTTAGCTAAAAGAAGAGAATAAGGTTCAAGTTTTCCGTTGCAGCATAAAAATAAAAAAAAAGAAATGTTTTTTTAATAATTACTCTATGTCTTGGGGAAATATTTTTAAAATCAATGTAGGGCTTGCTTGGCTCATTTTTTTTTTCTCCCTCTTTAGTGTTTTTAATAATAATCTTGCTTATTATTTTAACGCATACAGTGCTAAATTTGAAGAGAAAAAAAACTTAGTAGATTGAAATTGAAAATATTGTTAAATTTCAAGGATGCTGTTGTGAATTATGAACTGGGTGGTCTGAGTGTGTGGAGCATAGTTGACACCCGGCTCAGACCCCACTTGGTCTATCTCGACAGAAACCATATGTAACAGATTCTGTCTCAGTTGGAATCTTGAACTTGGCTTCAGCATAACTACATGTGCTGTTGTTTTCTCATAATTCTTGGCTTCGGCGTACCAGGTTCCGTTGTTTACTAGGATTTTATCTTGAATATTAGAATTCTCTTTAGTTTCAGTTTAATTAATATATTGATTTAATTTGTTAAAGATTGTTAAGTTTATCGTTGGAAGTTTTGTTACCAATAAATCCAGGAAAAGACAAATTCTAGGACTCCAGAATATTATTATTTTATAACACCACACACACAGCATTAGTATTTATTTATTATAGATGCTTGTTAGAAAATATATACCTTCAAAAAGTTAGATTTGTTTAAGATGCATAATTCCTGTGTTTCTTGTGAAATTTATTGTTATATGATTTCAAAATTACGTCAATAGCTCCCATGTTGCTTCAGAGTCATCGAAAATCATCTTATCCGAAGAAATACATTTCTTGGAAAAACTTTCCAAAATCGTAAATGAAAGAACTTCCAAAATTTTTTATGTGTTTTAAACTTATGCTAGCGATTTTCACTTGGTGCAACTAAGAAGCTTATTTTACATGCAATACTAAGAAAGAGCAAGAAAAATGACACAATTCCTTTAACGTGGATCGAAGACAAATGTTTTCGAGAGTTCTAAGTTATCAGTAAAAGATATAAAGTAATTGTAACATATATATACCCAAACTCATCACATTAATTGCCCTTAGGTCTATACATCAAATAAGGTAATTGGGGTTTGTGTTCAGAAGCGAAATTAACATGCTTAGGTTCCTTTTCCTGGGAGTTGAGTGCCTTAAAAAAGTTCAGTGCTGCACGTATGACTGAAATTTTGGCTACAATTTTTTGCCAATAAAATCTTCCGCTACTTGTCTCCTGAAATCAGCTTTATTCTTCATGTACCACAAGTTCAAGCATCACTGCGAATACTGTAATACTACAAACTTGCGTGATTGGTGGGACTGAGGGCTAACTGCGTAAGTCGAGGTATAATTTCACACATGAATACATTTAAATTCTTTTTTTGGGTGTTGGAGACAGAAAAAAAAAAAACTGTTTAATATAAAATCTCAGAAAACTTCGGTTTACAATTTTGTATTTTTTTATTTTGACGTAAAATGCTTCATAAAATGTAACAAAGTAGTCTACCAGCTCAAAGTTTTTTTTTCACCCGCAAAATTTCCTCGTAGCATGCTAATAATTTTTTATTTTTTGTTTTGTTGAAAAAATACGCTCTTCCTTGGAATCTCTATTTTTTTACATTTGTAATTCTTTTTCAACTAAACAGAGGTCTTCTGTCAACTTCCCAAACATTATTCAATCTTCTGATTGAACTGGTTCTAAAGACTCGAATTCTTCAATGCTCTTGCATTTCTATGAGATCATCAGTTGTCAGCTCCTGATTGGTGGGAGTCCAGCAGTTCTTGAACGTCATCACTATCCACTTCTAAATTTATTTGCTTGGCTTGATCGACAACTTCTTCAATAACGTTGATAATTTCATCTGCTCTGGCAATGATTCCGTCTATGTTTCAGTGAGAAAAAATAAAAAAAGAGACTAGTCGAGGAGATTTGAAAATCGCGTAAGTCGAGGAATTTATTGTATGGGATAAACTTGCTCCCTGACAAATCAGTCAATCAAATTTCACAAGTTATGGAAGGTAGAAAGTAGAAGACAAACAACATATGTATAATTTGCTTGAGTAATTTTATCAGTATTTCTCCTTCCCCAACACACAGGAGTTGTAGATAGCATATATGCGCTCTTCAAATCCACAATATATATATGCTTATCTGCCTCTCATCTTATTGATAACCATAAGAGAAGAGAATTACGCTACAGAAGCTTATCGATCCTTTAGCTTCCGTGCCGAAATAGCTCAGTTGGGAGAGCGTTAGACTGAAGATCTAAAGGTCCCTGGTTCGATCCCGGGTTTCGGCAAGTGTTCTTATCCTCGGTAGTATAGTGGTCAGTATCCCCGCCTGTCACGCGGGAGACCGGGGTTCGATTCCCCGCCGGGGAGAATTTTTTTCCCCTGAGCAATTATAGAATTTCTTTTTATTAAATTTTTACCAACGTAGAAAACAATTTTTACAAAGATAATGGATGATGAAATGATTTAAAAGCATTGCATTGTTTATCTGTGAAATTACAAGTTGAAAGCTTATCTCTTTTGATCTTTATATGTTTATAATGCATTTGGGTTTGATGATAGTGTTTACTTGAACACAATATCTCCCCATTTTACTCTAAACTGAAATTTAAGTAAGAGAAAATTTAAAAATAAAAAATTGCAATTTTTCATTTCCTCCAAAAAAAATTATAACCGTATAAGAAACATACGGAACAGAACTTTTAAAAAATTACGAATGCGTATTGTGTACGTATTAAGTATTAAATGCGATACGTATTAAGTGTGGTAAAACAAAATATTATGTTACATTGAAGACGATATGTAAACGCTTACAACCTGAAATCACGCATGTTTTTTTTGAAAAATGAAATAAACGAAAATTTAATCAAAATTTTAAATTAATAATTAAATAAAAAAAATAATAAAAGACCGAATTCATGGCTCTTGTCCTCAAAATGTTAAGGAGGTCAAAAATAATAACAAATATAGTAAAAAAATCATTTCCTGTACTCGCAATGTTTTGTGTAAGCTGTCTTTTACCTATTTTATATCTTTAGCGCACTATTAACCTAATAAAATTTGCGTTCAACCTAACTTGAAACTAAATGTTTATTATTTTTAGATGTATGCAGATAGATTTAACAGGACATTATGGACAATAGTGGCTATGAGGGTGAATGTATGTAATTCAGAATATGTATTATATATTTAATTCACAGACAAATATATTTTTAGTAACTGAAGAAAGGATCGACCAGTTACAGAATTTCTAATATTGAAAGATTTTCAAGTCTCAATAAATGGTAGGGTTTTTGATCAATTCTTAACTGTTTCTGGATCAAAAAGCATAGGGGGGGAAAAACTATTTTTTTTATCACAAAAAATATTACACACACACACACACAAAATACTCGTGTATAAGCATTAAGATTATTTTCACTATATTTTAAAAAGAGACAATCAAAATAAGAACATATCCATCTTCAGATAGGAAAATGTTTTAATTTTCGTGATATTGTAAAAATCCATTCACACTATAAAAAGTCAAAAATTAGCACATTCCGTAATTGCACATTTTTTCCTAGGGTTTGGAATCCCGTGTTATAGTTACAATCCAGAAATTACATCATCTAAATCCCTAGATTAGGATTGGGCTATTTATGAAAAATACTTAATACACTAGCAATAGTTGAAATTATACACTCACTTCCAAAAGTTAAGCACGGAGAGGAAAATGCTAATTTCCGGAAGCCAATCAGAATTGAAGAGGATGCAATTCGCTGCAGAGGTAGATGGAAGTATGCGAATATGTTAGGTAACAGCCAATCGTGCTTTCATGTCAAGAAATATGCAAAAAGGGCAGTCTTATAAGAAGCCAGCTTTATGAAGGGTTACAGAAGTTGATTTGTAAGTGCTGATAGAAGGTGTTTAAAACTTTCGTACAATTTGTTTTCAAGACATACGTGTTTAAATGACTTCCAGAAAACGAATGGAAGATTCTGAGCACTGGCGTGCTGTGGGGCGCATTGAAGCAGGACAGTCGATCACAGATGTTGCTCTTTTCTTCGGCGTTCATCATTCTGTAATTTCACGTTTATGGAAACAATTCCAAACCACACAGACAGTTGTCCGAAGGCCCGTAGGCGGTCGCCCAAGGGTTACAACCCCCGCGGAAGATCGATATATTGCTATTGTAGCCAAGCGGAATCGCAGAGCGACCTCCACACGTGTGACATCTATGGTTACAGCGTCTATTGGTAAGGCTATATCTGCAGCTACTGTACGCCGAAGATTACATATGAATGGACTGTATTCCGGGTACCTCGAGTTAGTGTTCCTCTATCCGTCCAATCAAGAGGGGCACGATTTAAATGGTGCCGGGAACATGGCAGTTGGACTGTGCCTGACTGGGGCAATGTCATGTTTACTAATGAGTCAAGATTTTCTCTGGAGCCAAATGACAAGCGTATAAGGATATGGCGTAAACAAGGAACACGCAATCAGCCCCAAAACATCATCGAACATCACGCATTCCGAGCGGAAGCATTATGGTGTGGGCAGGGATTTCATTAGGATACCGCACCGAACTACACTTCTTTAAACGGGGTTCTGTGACGGCTGTCCGGTATCGAGATGAAGTCCTAGAACCCATTGTGAGATTGTACGTTGCAGCAGTTGGCGCTACTTTTGTTTTAATGGACGATAACGCACGTCCCCATGCAGCTGACATCGTCGATGACTACCTGGAGAGTGAAGGGATTGCGCGTATGGCGTGGCCAGCATATTCGCCGACCTTAATCCATTGAAAATCTTTGGGATGCTCTCGGCCGTGCTGTATCTTCACGTTTCCCACCTCCAGCCACTCTTATTGAGCTGGAAACTGCTCTACAAGAAGAATGGGGATTGCTTAATTCTGCGATGCTTGACCACCTAATTGAAATCATGGTCAGCAGGGCCACTGCGTGGGCAGTGACGGCGCGAGACCTGAACTTAATGTGGGCAAGATGCATTTTGCGAGGCCCTCTGGTGGTGTAAGAAAAGTGTTTATAAAAAAGGAAAAGAAACAACTTTTATTCATAAAGAAAAAACCAAACTTTTTACTCATATTTCTTTGGCACATTAAACAATAATGAAAAAAAGAAAAGTTAAAGAAACAAATTTTCTGCTTTTAGTTTTGCTGAAATCCTTAATGATTGGTTCGTAATTTATCTTATATGCTATATATGCTTCAATAGACAAAACTGCCAACGCTGAAAGCCTTTCCTAACCCATTGTATTTCTTACAAATTTTTTTTATCAGTTTTGATTTTGAGAAGCTCATCTCAGCAGAAGTGGTAATTACAGGTATTGTAAACAAGATTCGAAAGACAATGTAAATATTTGGGAAAATTTCTTTCAAATTGTTCTCTATGACATATTGGAGCAGATATTTCACGTCTGTATTGGTGTTGGGCAAATTTGGGATCATATTTTGTAATTTTTCATATAACTCGTAAAGTTGGAGGGGGGGGGGTTACAGCTATCACCTACTTGGAGGACTGTGTATAAATCTTGACAGTTTTTCAGTATTTGCTCTTTGGGTATATTTTTTTTATCTTGCTTAAGTCTTAGAGAAAAACCAAAATTTTCTTAAAATGTTGCTTTAAAAACACAAATCTTGAACCCATATTGCTTATCACAGAATCAATCGTGGTGTTAAGACGATATGGTACCTTAAAAAATCATCAAACTATCGAAATTTTTTATTGGCTTATTTGACACCTCAGATCTTTATAAACATGCCTGCAAAATTTCAAAGCTTTAACTGCAATTTTTATCAAGTTACGGAGCAAGATTTGATGCTGGACTGCAACTATCACGCCCACATTTCAGATTATCTACACTGCTGGCCACCGTAAATGCAACACCCTGAAGGAAGCACGCAAATAACATGAAATTTACAACATGCATTAGCGGAGGTGAGGTATGCAAATGATTATAATTTCAGCGCAGACACACATCACGCACGCCCGTGGCGCCATCTCAAAGCGCTATTTAAGGCTTGGAGATTTCGGCGAATTTAAGTTCGGCAATTGAGTTTTTCTTGTGGTTTTTTCAAAAAACGATCAGTTATGTCTCGTAGAAAACAGCGATCAGCTTTTGATCAAGTATCCGAGTTCGACAGAGGAAGGACAGTGGCCTACCGAGATTGGGGATTATTTTTCAGGAACATCGGTAGTCGCGCGCGCGTTGGACAAACCAAACAACTGTAATGCGGATATGTGACCGTTCGATGCAGGAGGTACGACGGACCGACTTGGTCGATCGCATCCACCTCAGTGCACCACTTCACGTGAGGAGAGGCAAATTGTGCGCATGGCAGTGACGGATCGCTCAGTCACATCACGAACCATAGTACAGCACATTGAGTCTGTAACGCATCATTCAGTGTCTGCGCGTACCATTCGACGCCATTTACAGCAGAGTGGTCTGTCCGCAAGACGTCCATTGCTTGGTCTACCCTTGACACAGAACCACAGACGTCTCCGCCGCCAATGGTTCGATGAAAGAAGGATGTGGGTGGCAGAATGGAATGAAGTTGTCTTTACTGACGAGTCACGTATCTGTCTGAAACACCACGATGGTCGGATTCGAGTCTGGAGACACCGTGGAGAGAGGATGCTGAACAGCTGCGTTATGCACAGCCACACTGGTCCTGCACCGGGTATTATACTATGTTGAGGTATTGGATATCGCTCTCGCACTCCTCTAGTACGCATTGCCGGTACTTTAAACAGCCAGCCCTACATCTCCGAGGTGTTGGAGCCAGTTGTCCTTCCTTACCTTCAGGGCTTGCCCACAGCCATATTTCAACAGGATAATGCGCGACCACACGTGGCACGCATTGTCCAAAAGTTCTTCGTCAATCACCAGATTAAATTGCTTCCCTGGCCGGCTCGCTCTCCGGATCTTTCGCCGATAGAAAACATGTGGTCCATGGTTGCTCAACGATTGACCCAGATTACACCCCCAGCTGCCACACCAGATCAACTTTGGCAACGTGTGAAAGCTTCTTGGTCTGCCGTACCCCAAGAACACATCCAAAGTCTCGTTCAATCAATGCCGAGGCGTGTGGCAGCGGTGATCTCCAACAATGGCGGCTACTCTGGCTACTGATTCTGGCAGGAACCACACTTCACACAAGTCTATAAATTTAATCATTTGATACTTGGTCAACATGTTATCTACAAAATAAATTTTGTTGTGCTATCTCTTTTCTTTCTTGGTGTTGCATTTACTGTGGCCAGCAGTGTACTAGAAAAAAGCCTGATAAAAAATGAATTAATTATTTTTCTACCACGCGTAAATGAGACTGACATTATATATGCAGTAGCAAATCATTTCAAGAAAAAATTGTGCAATTCATGCAAAAATTCTAGTTCGTAAATTGCTTATTGAAGAGCAAATGGATTTGGTCGATATTTAAAAATTGTGCGTGGTTTTTATGATATTATTATGAATGAAATTAAAACTTCAAAACGGATTCTCCCAAAGTAAATATTAAATCACATTTTGATAACTCAGATAATTAAAAATCTAATTCGCAAGAATAGAAAAACTCTCCCATTTTTATATATTTGTTTTTGGTGATATATATACATATATATATATATATTCCATGTGAGTGAAACTCAACACTTTTATTAAAATATTTTAAGATATTTATTTAAACAAATGCAAATATACAGTTCTTAGATTTTGATATATTTTACCTATAAATTGTTGTTTGATTTTGCTTTCATTCGTGCGAATACTTTTAAAATCATGGAATTAAAAAATAAAGGCAAAAACACCATTGGTTCATGTTGTGCATTAGCTCTGAGCACGGAATTAGCTCTGAAGTGTATTTTTTTTTTATAATTATTAAGATAAAGTTTTATGAAATATTGATCTTTCATTCGTTTTCTTCTATATATTCTTTTTGGCAATATACTGTTTAATTGTTCTACATTTGTGCAATTTTTTCTGGTAAGCAGTTTTAAATAAGCTAATTAACATTTCATAAAAGTTTCAGACTATTCGATGAATATTATATCATGCTATTCATGGAATGAAAACCTCAAACTCATATTTCTCCATGTTGAATTTTTGTACATATTCAATACCCTAAGTCTTTTTTGATAATTGAAGTATGGCTTTTTGAAATTTTTTATACATGTTCTGAAATGTATGTTTTGTAAAACTGTGCATGGAATTAGCTCTAACACGCTCTTAGTACTTTTTCTAAAAAATTTCAAGATCAAAATTAATGTTTTTTTGAGAATTTTTGGAAGTTAACTATAAGAAAATTAATAAAAAATTAAAGAGCTGCAGCAGAAAAAAAACCGTGCACAGATTTATGTTTTTATTATAAGGTACTTGGAAAATTTTTTTGAAAGAATAGAGACAAATTAAAAAAAAACTTTAAAAATATGAAAAATGTTTTAAAAAAATTTAAATTCTACAAACATTTTGCAACAAATTAAAAAATTTTTGCATGGAATTATTATTAAATATTAACTTTTATAAAATACAATATCAAATATTACAAATAAAAAAAATGTGAAGATGGTACCATATCACTTTAAAAAAGTCTGTTTCATACCGGCTTTTGACAGGTAGCCACCTTCATAATCAAACTTTTTTTTCTGTTTTGGCTACCCTTTTATTTTTAAAATCTTTTGGCAAATCATAACTGCTTTTCTCAATAAACTTACGAGCGTTAGGCAAGCATTTTCCGAATCCAGTTTGTCGATGCTCTTTGATCCAGCTACAAAATGTACGCAAATGTTCAAGAGTAATGCATTAATTTCTTTTTTTTGGGGGGGGGGGGCTTATACAATACCATAATTTGCTTATGGTATTGACACGCGTTATAACTCATACCATTCATATAATGATACGATAAATTCCAAACTGAACATTTCATTTCATTCATGGTACATGGAATCGCAATCCTTGCGAGTATCGGTTTATTCCGTTTGGTTTTTTAAGTTTTCTATGCACATTCAACAACATAATCAAATTGTAATAATGCGGCCTTTACCGCCTCGATTCTGCTTTTCCACCCTAAGCTACCTGATAAAAGCTTAATAGTAAGCTTTAATTTATCTTTGATAATTTTCCAGAGTTTGCTGGAACTTCCCCCCAATAGCAAAAAAAAAAAAAAAAAAAAAAATCTTATGAACAAAACCAAAAAATGTTTTTGTTGCCACTGACGAATTAGCTGCGTCATCCAATAACAGATTCCAGCTATGACAACCTCAAGGTGGGGAAAATACCCTGGGATTTATAATTAATATTCCAGTTTAGCTCCGATGGCAGCTTAACTCCAGCTAATGTTGCCAGACTAAATATTACCGAATGAGCGAAAACGACAAAGTTGAGAAATTTTTAATGAAAGAAAATGGAAAATAATATTTTCTCGAATTATTTATTCATATGCTTTCATGCACCAATAAATAGAATACCTTTTTTTTAAAAAAGTCGATATATCAATTTTTCGATATCTTATGGCGAAAAAGAGATAGTTGAGAATTTTCTAATTTTTTCATTTTAAAAAACCTTGTGACGTGTACTTTTGGATTTTCCTTACTTTTCGTTTAATTTATTTCGGCTTTGAGGCCCTATGCACCGCTAGGCCGTGGGCATTGGCCCACGCCTTACGCCGCCTCTGCGCTTGGGAATTAGGCGCCCTTGTTCAAGTTGAAATTCGGCGCCCCTTTATGGGGTTCTGTTGCACTCTTATAAAGTGCTACAAATTATATGTGAAATACTCTTTTATAGTATTCGAAATTTGACTTTCGAACTGAAAAGCTTTAAAATTATAATATTAAAACACGTTTGTCTTATTGTTTTTTTTATAATTTCATAAATTTTGAAAACAAAACAAAGCAAAATGATATAAAACTTTTAAAGTAAAATATAAAAATTAGAAAATATTATTAAAATATTGATTCTCCTAGCTTTAGCAGCTACAAATAATGCTCGTATCAATTCTTTTATATTTAATTTATCCAAAATTTCGCTCTCTATGGATATAATATATAATCTCTCCTGCGCCATAGTAGATCGCATGTAGTTTTTTATAATTTTAAGTTTTGAAAAACTTCGTTCTCCAGTAGCCGCCGAAACTGGCAAGGTTAAAGAAATCGGTAAAGCTATTGCAATATTTGGAAATGTATCCATAAGATTGTTTTCATAAATATAGTTTAAAACATCCATAGGTGACACATCATCTTAGGTAAAACATCGCAAAGGTTTTATTTCTTCAAACAAATTTAAGTATTCCTTATGTTAAGTATATCCTGTATGTCCTTTTCATTAGTATTTTTAGTATCCGTTAATTTTCGTTCTAATTCTTCACAAATTTCGTTTTAAAATTTCATTGTCACTCCAGTTTTTTAAATTAGGTATATTACTACCTTGAAGTAATTGCAATGTTCTTTTAATTGCAAACTTTCTGAAATTGAAGAAATAGCAGTGTCTAATATTATATTATAAAATTCAACCTTAAACTTGTGTCTTGGATTGTTGATTGGTTCGCGTTGGTTTGTTCATCTTGAAATAGTTTCTTTTTAAACCTGTTTCGACTTTGTGGAAAATCAGTATCCACCCAAAATCATCAGCAACGATACTTGCATTGGCAATTGCATGTTCATACGCTTCATCTGATCTACGATTATTTAGTTCTGATATAAGATTTTGTAAATTGTCAGTCATGATTTGTAAATTCCATTTAGAATGTTGCATTATTTGATTTACTACATTTACTAAATTTAAAATATCGCGCCAGATGTGATTGGAACAAATGAATTTAAAAGAGGAAACCATCTGAATCAAATTTTTTGCTTGCCATGTCTGTTGTTTGATCATCTTGAATATTTATTAACGCTTTCAAAATTCCTTCAAATCATTTCTCAACGGTCTTAAAGCTTGAATTCTACTTTCCTATCTGGTGTTGGAAAGTGGCTTTAAAGTTAGATTTTCAACATACTGTTGCAAAATAGACCAACGTTTAACGGATGAAGAAAAGTAGTTGTAAAGATCCTGCACTACTCCGAAGAAATTAACTGTTTCGAAGGAAATTTTAGCTGCATCATTTACAACTAAATTTAGAGAATGGGCAGAGCAGGGGATATAGAGTGCTCTCGAATTATTTTCAATAACTTTTTTTTTGCAATCCTTTGTGCTTTCCTCTCATATTAGCACCTCGTAAATCTGATAAATTTAGTTCTAACGATTTTAAATGTCCATTTATGAATTCATACAGACCCTGTCCAGTAGTGTCATCGACAGATTGAAACCCTAAAAAAATGTTCTTCAATTTGGGCTTTATTGGTTTCCTTGTTCTTATAAACAAATCGAATTACAACAGTCAACTGTTCGGTATGACTAATATCAGGTGTAGTATCCAGAATTGATGAGTAATATTTTGACGATTTAATCATATGCAATAAATGCTTTTTAATTCCTTCTGAAATAATGCTTATTATTTCATTCTGAATTTGATCCCCTAAGTAATGAGCAATGTTCTTTTTTTTTTTAGATGTTTGAATTTTGTGGAAATGTTCAACGATAATTAGATCAAATTTTGCTATGGTTTCAACCCAACTTCAAAAAATCTCCATTATCACTATGATACAACTCTTTCGAAGAACCTCTAAATGCAAGGTATTGCCGGGCTAAATATTGAATTAAATAAATAAGCCGCTCTATAACCGATTACCAGTAGACCTTTTCTGCACCATAAAGTCTTTGTTGAGCTGCATCAATGGTACATAAATTACGCAAAGACATTTTGAGTTCACTGCATTTTTTGAACTATGTTTCAGAGGAGATGCACTGCTTTCATGTGTTTTCAAAATATGGGTTAAATGTGCCCAATCATTACATCCATTCTTTCTAAGCTGTGAATGCTTCTCACTGAATAGTTTACATGGAAAGAGAGCAATAAACTGCGTTTCGTGAATTTGGATATACTAAGTAGTTTTTAAATACTTTTTCTCCATTCGGTAATATTCTATAATAGAACGATTCTGAAAACTTTCTGCCAGAATTATCTCCCGGAAGATGTCTGGTTATCAAGCGGGAAGGGCCATTTTCAATTAAATAATCTCTAAGTTCTATAGAAATTGTTTCAGGCCAGGTAGCTGGATCGTTTAACTCAAAGTCAAAATCTCGGTTTAAGATATAGTATTAACCGGGTGAATTTTCTACTTCAACATCTAAGTTTTCTATTGGTACAATCGTGATTTCTTCTTGATTATATTCTGGTGAATTTACATTTTGAGATAAATTTTCATTATGAAATTCCTAAACAGTTGTTGATGTTGATGGTCCTAGTTCAATTGCTTGTTCGTTTTATCCTGTTGTGTTTCTGAGATATTTATTTAAAGATACCGCCAGTTTCTGATTAGATTTCTTACACACAGGCATTAACATTTTCCATTCCTTCAAAAATGAAGAAATATTATAGATATTTTTTATTTATTTATTTTTATTTCTATAGCTCAACGTAAGTGCGATCAGTGTCAAAATATGAATGATAGAAATTAAAAACTTCGAAGTTTCGTGAAAAAACTTCAATACCAGTGCTACCTTAAGACTACTTTTTGGAATTTCATGTTTACACTAATAATTTACACTTAATAAAACTGTTCTTGCATAGAAAAGTGTGTTTTTGGAAGATGTATTCAAGCAAAGAAAGCAAGTATTGATGCATATTAATCAACATAAAAGTACTATAAAAGTCCATTGAAATATATATGTAAATATAGACGAAAATCTTAAAATTAGCTGATGTAACACGGAAAATTTACAAAATAAAATTTTTTTTAGATTAGATTTCATTAAGCTGGACATTATTTTCACTGCCTCCTTTATAAAGGAAAGCAAATAATAAATGTATGTTTTCATTCTATTTTAATATGATAAAAATGTTTGTACATTTTTTTTAAGTCTCAAGGGAAAATACAAAATAAATCGAAAGTAAAGTCATAATTACCATTTGCAGTTTTAAAGGAATGAAGTAAAATTGAAGAAATTACTGATTTAAAATTGCGTCAACTTTCTCTTTGAAAAAAAGTGATTTCCTGAAGGCAGTGGCGTAGCCAGGTATTTAAAGGCCCTGGTACAAAAAAAAAAAAAAACGAGGGCTCTATCTTGGTTGAATTCTATCAAGTAAAAATATGGGAATATTTTAAATATATACAAAGCTACAATTTTTATACTTACTGTCTTCTCTTTCTTGGCGTTGTTTGCGCTTAAACGCACCCCACTCGGTTTCTTCCTTTTTTTTTAATCTATAATTTTAGTTTTATAATTTATCTAGTACGATTTGTATGTGCTCGAGTATTTACTGACGTTAAAAGGAAGCAGAAACGTAATGCTACGCTATAAAACGTGTTGGAGAATCCATAGCTATTAATTTATTCGGGAGGATCGAACTCACATTCAACAGAGAGCTTAGAGCTACAATATGGTCCACCGAGATAGATAGGAAATGTCAAAATATGCATGAAAAAGAAAATTTAATACATTATTATAATTTTTTATACAAAAAAAAAAAAACATCAGCAAAAGAGCAGAGGAGGGGGGACAAAATTACATTATCATACGAGAAGATTGCGAAATATTGAAACAGGAAACTAGCTTATTATGAATCATATTGTTATTAAAAATCGAATGTAACTGGGAAGGAATTGCTTCTTGTGTAGGTTTTTCAAGATGTAATAATAAGTATGGTAAGATTTTTCATGGAACTTGAAGTTTATTTTCAAATAACAGTCTATAAAAAAAAATGAAAATATTGAAAATAACAAGAACTTTTCAATAAGTAAAGTTCGCAACACTGAACAAACAACGAAAAGAATTTGTGAAATCCCTACAAATTCGAAATTACTTTCAACTAAATTGCGAAGATTACAGTTATATTGCAACCTTTTATATTTATATCTTAAATTTGGAAGAATCACAAATTCGGCTGCCCTTGTGTATAGATATCCTGCTTAGAATCTAAAGGAATTTATGATACCATAAAGAGTGTTGTACATCGCGATAAAGCAGTGCTTCTCAAACTTTCAATGTTTGCGACCCAATTTTCAGTCATCATTTTCATCGCACCCCACTTCTTACAATAACGATGTACTGAATGCAATTATAATGTATTTTAATGGTAAAACTACGATGCAATACGACTTTAATTATAAACGCACTAATTAGATAAATATTAAGTTTTGTATATAAATTTTGTAATGACAAGCCCAAGAGAGTCACTAGTAATTACTGTGTGTGAACTTGTTTTTAATTGAATATTGATACATTTTTTTCAAATACTTTGTGCAGAACTGATATATTTACAAGTAGTGCGTATTATATCAGTTTGAATATGTATTTCATTTTTTATTATATAAGAATATATATCTGCTTTGTAATTTTGCATTGCAAATTATTTTATTAAATTGATAATTATTTTAAATATTTTACTTTTTCGTAATATGCTCGCGCTCCCCCCCCCCCATGTAGGGTTATCACTCCCTCCTTAGGGGGCGCGTCCCACAGTTCGAGAAACGCTGCGATAAAGAGTTTATTTCGAGATTTGAGAACAATTTAATAACAGTATACATGAAGCAAAATATGATTTGGAGAAGAAAACCGAAGCTATTTACATAATTTTAAAAATGTATATATATTATCATTACACAAACAAAACAACGACTTTGAGTCACATCTTCTCAGCATATAATGAATAAAAATTTATGCCGATACAAATCATTCCCAATTCCTGTTGTTACAAGTTACAAATTCTTAGGTTTTGAACACGTTCCGTATAATAGCGCGAACTCCACACGGAACGTGTTTTTATTGTTCGTATCGGAAATCAAATTTTGTTTTACACAAACGAAAACAATCCGCAGAAACGAAAACAAAATAAAATTATTAAAATATAAAATTTTAAGAAAATAAAATCTTATTTTATTGCTAAGAAAATATAAAACATGCAAAATTGCAAGTTTTTTTTATGGACAACTTTTTGTAAGTAACATTAAATTAAAAAAACTATAAGTACTATAATTTTGGCTTCCCCTGCCTCAGGCGCCCTTGTGCGGTGAACAATTTTACTACCCCCACGCGGCGGCCCTGATGGTCAGAAAGTGTAAACTTTGCATACAGATGAGGGGGGGGGATCACATACCCTATTAATGTCCTTTTTTCATTTTATGCTGTTTATTTTCACTTTATACATAATTCTGTTTAAGTCTCCAGTATGACATTATCTGATAACTTACAAAAATTTAATATTGTTTTCATTTCTGTATATAATTATTGATTTTATTTTATGTATAAATATATATGCTACTTTACTGCCAAATTTTGTGTCAAACAAAGCAGTATTTGTTCATTTTTTTTTTTGCATTTTACATCTTCGTGCTTAACTATTGGAAGTGAGTGTACAATTGCAGGGGGAAAGGAGATTGCAAGTGAAACTTATCTACACCTATGAGCTCGTGCCGAAATAGTTCAGCTGAGAGTTAAACATACTTCTCTAATCTCCGATATATATTATTTCACTTTTGAATATAAAATACAGATATGTTTTTAAATTGTCTTAATTTTTTTTGAAAAAAATGTTTTGCATCGTTTATTGCTTTACGTATTGCAAAAAAGTTTTGTAAATCTCCTTTTCCCCACAAACTGTAGATAATGTACGTGCCCTTCCAAATCAGCAATGTGCTTATCTCCCCGGGTCTCGCTATAGATAACCACATGGGAGGGGCTTTTGGTACTGAAATTCAGTCAATCATCCGTGCTCGTGCCGAAATAGCTCAGTTGGGAGAGCGTTAGACTGAAGATCTAAAGGTCCCTGGTTCGATCCCGGGTTTCGGCAAGTGTTCTTATCCTCGGTAGTATAGTGGTCAGTATCCCCGCCTGTCACGCGGGAGACCGGGGCTCGATTCCCCGCCGGGGAGGAATATTTTTCTTGGTAGTTTTAGTATATATAATTTTTTCTGACTTTCTCTACATAAAACCACAATTATTTTGACTCAAAGTTTTTACTCAATAGTTTTATTTCACTTTTTGTACTACCGGTACACTAAAACCACATGTATCTGAACCTTTGTAACTTCAAGACACAAATAATTCTTGTAAAATGGCTATAGTGTTTTTTTTTTGAAAAATGTGAAGATAATTGAGAGCTCGTTTTTTTATTTCGAATCTTAGAAAGTTTTACTTTCTTGGTAAATAACCTTAATTTTTCATAACATTCTGTTTTTGATAAAAATACTTATGTGACCTACTTTGTAACCCTACACTATATAACCCTGATTGTTTCCAAATTAGTGCGAAATGGTATTAGCAATTTTTTGATAAGAAATGCAAAAAAATTTGACGCTGACATTTTCGTAAGGCCCAAAACAATATTAATCCCAATTTGAAATTTTAAAAAAATTATGCATATCATTGGACATTACTTAATTCTCAATTTCACCTCTTTCGTAAACTCATCAATTTGAAGAAAGTTAAGTTTAAGAATTAATGTTAAAAGTAAATACACAGTAATACCCCGACTTACACAAATCCAGAGTTGTACGATTTTCAATTGTCGTCGATTCATCTTTTGTTTGAAAAATAGGTAATGTGACAGAAGTTATCGATCTTGCCAGACAAACAAATTCAGAAGTGGATAGTGATGAAGTTCAAGAACTGCTGGATCTCCACAACCAGAAGCTGACAATGAGCTCATGGAAATGCGCGAGCAAGACATTGAAGAATTTTAGTCTTTTTTGACTCAGTTCAATCAGAAGATCGAATGATTGGTTGGAATTTGTCTCCGTTTAATTGTAAAAGGATTACAAGTTTTAAAAAATATAGACTCCAACAATGAGCACATTTTTTTAAAAAGAAAAAATATTAGCATTAAACTATTAAATTATGCTACGTAGAAATTTTGCAAGGAAAAAAATCTTTAAGCCGGTTGACTTTGTTGAACCTCTTATTAAACTTTCTACATCAAAATGGCTTCGGTTTGCGCTTTTGTATTTGTGTTATCCAAGATTTCATAAAGCATTTTTTCCCTCGATTTTCTTTTTTTTTTTGTCTTTGACCCCAACTAAAAATAATTTATATGTACTTATAAGTAGGGACGTCTTAAGACTTCTTGAGGCCCTGGGCCCCTACGCAAATGTAGGCCCCACCTATAATTCTTTAAAGTAAACAATACATAGTAATGATAGTGCAAATAAATAACTCGAAACTAATAAATGTGCATGACTTACAATCACACTTGACCGACTGCCACCTCGAGAAGACATTCGATCACATGTGGCATAATGGTCTCATCTTCAAGCTCATTAGGCTCAACTTCCCTCCATATCTCCTCAAGATTCTTCATAACTACCTACAGGACAGGACGTTCAAGGGTCAGACTGGGCAACACCTTCTCCAACGTCGGACATATCAAGGCTGGAACTCGGCAGGGGTCCATAATCAGCCCTATGCTATACTGCCTCTACATCTTCGACTTCCCGACCAGTCCAACGGTGGAAGTTTGCCTGTTCGCAGACGATGCCGCCATCTTCACACAGTGCTCAAGTCCGGAAATGGCCTGAGGATACCTACAAGCCTATCTCTCCCATCTTCGTCGCTCGTTAAAGTGCTGGAGAATAAAAATCAATACCAACAAATTCCACGCCATAGTCTTCAGAAAAGGAAATTATACCAACAACATGGCTCCACTCAAACTATTTGGCAGTCGCATCCTCTGATCCATGTTGGTCGACTACTTAGGAATCATCTTGGATAGCAAATTGACCTACAAGCCCCACCCGAGTAAAATCAAATGTAAATTCAAGCAAAGACTGGCCTCTCTTCGAGACCTGCAATAGATCGACCCTCTCCCTCCAGAACAAAAAAAGAATCTTTCTCCAGTACTTGCAACCACTGATAACTTCTGGTTGACACATATGGGGTGCGGCGGCCAACATGCACATATAATGAACTACAAGTCGTTCAGAAAACAGCCTTCAGATTGATCCTGAACGTCCCACGCTATGTCTCCACGAGACACCTTCATGCAGACTTTGACGTCTGTCCTATCCACACTAAAATCGTCCTTCTTCCAGAACATCCCAAGCCACAGCAACAATTCCATCGCCCAAGATGCAAACTTCACCCCTGTCCTACATAGACACGAAGCTGCCTCAGCGAACCTGCAAGGCATCTTTTAACCTGCACATCATGACAACACCCCAACTTGAGGTTTTTCACCCTCCCTTCTCTTTTTTTCTGATGCCCAGTCCATACACATCTCCTGTACGGAACTCTTGACGGAGCAAAAAGCTTCTTATTTCATGTTAATACTTATACGGAGAATAAACACAGCCTTTTGTGTTGGGTCTCCAATCCACCATCTACCCACGACTGCCATCTTTTGATTTTATAGTTGTAATGATGGTGGCCAAAGCCAAAACATGGACAATGGTCATCACATGTTACCAGTTTACATATCTGAAATTTCCAGTTTTTCAGAGAATAAAACCAGAAATAACACTTGATTATTGGAGTTATTCGAATCATGATCTTATTAATGCTGAGTCTAGAGCTAGACGAGGCCCCGGACCCAGTTGTCCCATGCCTTAAGACGTCCCTGGTTATAGGTGAAATTATACTCCGACTTACGCGAATTCGACTTACTCGGTTATCACTCAGTCCCACCTATCGCGTAAGTTCGGGGTATTGCTGAATCAATGAGAAAATATTTTTAGGAGGCTTGTTAAATAAACTCTAAAGAATCGCTTTTATTGGCCTAAAAAGATTATATTGAAATACAATCCCTGTTTTAATAGGACTACCCAATAAAAATACTTAATTGGGTCATTTTTATGTTTTCGTGTATAGTTATTACTTTATTAATAAAAACAAGCCAACTATGTGCAACTTTAAAAGAAATAAATTTTCTGTGCTGCATCGGTCTTTATTTTCTAAAATTTCGTGCCGCAAAGGATGCACTTAAAGAAAATTCTCGCAACGTTCAATTGTTCTTGGTGAGATGCAAGAATATAAAATTTAATTACAAGAAAAAATATTTAAAATGTGTTTTTAAAAGAGAGAATTAAGCATTGTGTGGAAATGTTTTCAAAAAGTACCCATGTAATTGCTTAGTTATTTTTTAATACACACATTGTCACAGCAATACAAAAATACATCTCAAATTAACGCATAATTTAGCATCTATTTTCAAAATAGTTTCATTTTTAAAACAGTGTTGATTCGGTTTTAACATATTCGGTCCAGCCGATGTCTGTTCAACAAATCAAACAAGTCATCAAAGACATTGATTTCATTATATTCTAAGGATTTCAAAATATTTTGCCCAAATTACATTTTCTTTAAAAGAAAATTTGCAACTATTCATCGCTTGTTAAAGTTCTGTTACCTGCATTAAAAGAAATCAGACATGTAAGAAAAAAACATTGTAAAAAAATAAATACAATTAATTTTTTTTCAAAAAGTGTTTGTTTGCCTCGATACTTTTTTAAACCACCGTATAAGTATTTGAGAAAAATTTCTCAGGAAATTTAGAATCAGAAATTTATTTTTTTGAAAATGACAACTAATACATATACCCTTTCACAAAGTGTGATGACAAATTCAAAATTTTTTTCTTTTATGAAATTTGGTAAAATTTTTCCAACTTCGGTAGGAAATGGTTTACTTTTAAATAAGACTAATAGATGGCAGCACTAGAGGATACAAAATAACTCGTTTCAAAATAAATGATGGTCAAATTTATATGACGTCACAGTCACTATAATAAACACGAGGGCAAACAGAATCGCATGAAAAATAGTTCGTATTTCTAGCCATCAGATTATGAGGCTCCTTTTTGCAAACTTTTTGATTTTCATAGAATTCTTAAAAAAGTTTTTTTTTTTTTTTTTTTTTGCTGACAGTAACAACTCACACAGATAAACAGAATAATACTTGATTAAAAAAATACTTCATAAAGATTTAATTTACAAACGTTTTTGAAATCTATATTTTGATATCTTAACAGTTATCAATTTTAAACAGTTTCAATTTAAGTAATTGTTGATTAAAAAAATACTAATCTACGTTAGAGTTATATTCTGATTATTTCACAGACATTAAAGATATATTTTTATAATGGTGTGCAAACGGTGTCGTGTGTATAGCCATCATTTAAAAATAGAAATTTTTTTTGCATGAATTTCGGTTCTTTACAAAAAACTAAATTTAGTCAGACCTCGATTTACGGTTTTTAACGAATTTCACGATTTGATTTTTTCCTCTTTACCGATTTAAAGCCAAGCAAATTCAAGAATTATTTCAACATCCAAATTTTTTTTTTTATTAGTATTAAAAATTAGATTTTTTTTTTTCAAATTGCATTTTTTTTTGTCCGTAACAGAAAATGATTTTTCTTGAAAAGCTGGAAATTTCGAAGGTGGTAGGGAGCAAAACGCGTCATAAGTGTAACCTATCACTTGAAGTTTTGAATTGGACAAGTTAATTCCTTTATCTCATCCCATTCCACAAAGGTATATTTTAAGATTTTAATACAATTGTGTTACATTTGATGAGGGATTGCCTATCTATGTAATTGAAGTCGAGGAATTTCCTGATTTCTCGGGGCCAATTAATAGCACGAATCTGATTGAAATCAGACAATGAAACTCCAATTAAAACTGTTGTATTTTCTAATGCTTTACATTGCTTGAAAACTGAAAACATACCGTATGCAGCAAGATATAAATGACAGTATTTTCTTCTCTGCATAAAGTTGAAAAAGAACTTTTACCGAGATAAATCAAAAAGTTTATCAAACATCTATTTAGTATTTCAAAATTACCAATTAACTGGTACGAAACAATTCACTAGTAGTATTTTTAGCTATTGAATAAAAAATGTTTTAATTTCTAACTATGGATATATTTTTTTGAGTAGTTGCTGTTTCTACAGAAATTCCAAAAAAATCTGGATTTTGTTTGAATCCCGAATTATAACGAACAATGTTCGAACAAATATAAATCGGGGTCTGACTGTATTAATTTTAGAATGAAAAAATTTAAATATATTCAGAACCATTACATAAAAAACAATAGACAGGACATTCAGAGAATAATTCTTGATATTAATATACATTAAAGGCAAAACTTAAAATTGTTAAATGTTAATTTCAATTGATTGTTTGCAGTTGCCGAAAGTTTTAAGTGAGTGAATATTAACGTCCTACTGTTCAGCTACACGAGGGCTTTTGGCGACAGACTGCGTAATTTTGAACCATGGTCAAGTGACGCGGACGACACCTGAGCTGCCCCCCCTTCCTAACTACCACACCACACCAACGGAAGGACGTTTGAGCTCTCTACAGATTTAACGTGCGCTCCCCTACACGGCGGGGTCTTCAGTGGTACTAGGATCGAACTCAAGACATGCTAGCCCCGATCCGATGCCTAGACCACTTGGCTACCGCGGCCACTCGAAAGTTTTAAGAGTCGTAATGGTTAGACTTCAGTTATTTTATACGGAAAAAATGGAATACTGAAAAATAAAAAACTGAATACTGTAACAGAAGGTAATTTTTACTATAACATCCTAGTGAGGTCAAAAGTGAGTCATTTTCTCGAATCTCGAAGATTATTTAATTTTAGGGTCATATAATTTAACTGCAGTTAAATAAACATTTGAAGTTAATTTCGCTTTACGAATTGGATAGAAGGGATTGGTACTTACCTTTTGCGTAGAAATATCATTCAGTAATTGGGCGATTAATTCTTTCTTTTTGTTTATAGAAGTTTTATTTATAATTTGATTCACTATTTGTTCAAGATCTTCAACCACAGGTCTGGAGACTCTCTAGAAAAGAAAAATAAATGCACTATAATTACTTGCCTTTTATTTCGTTAAAGTCAATCAAATAAACAATTTTGAGAAAACAGTCTTAAAATATATAATCACCATTTTTATTTATTTGGTAACATGCCAATACTTGCCTCATGTTAAAATGGGGGTGATGATATCCCGTAGACAAGGTCGTCTTAAGTCATTTAGCAACTGGGCCCGGGCCAAGTTTCTTGATTTTTTTAGCCTTCTTCGAACATGGTCCTCCATTATTGGATCAAATTTAGCAAGTAATTGAATTATTTGTAAGATATGACCATTCTTGGAATCGGATAATTTATCACTTTTACCACGAAAGGCTAAGCAATTTTGCGCAAGCATTTTTAATGTTGCTACCAGGGGCGTCTTAAGTCATGGGACAACTGGGCCCGGGCCCAAGGCCTCGCTCACGGGGAGGGCCTCGTTTCGTTCTCGACTCTGTCTTAATAAGATCATGATCTGGATAATTTTAACAGTCAAATATTATTCCCATTCATATTCTCCGTAAAACGAAATTTCATACTAGATGTCAACTGGCAAAAGTGGCAAGTGTGTTGACCGTTGTCCATGTCTATGCATATGACTAATACACAACTCGTAACCAATCATTCAACTCATTTAAATGATGCGGTCATTGGTCGAGCCGGCTTGTGCCAAGGTTTTTGAGATTGTGAGTCGTGTACAATTATTAGTTTCGAAGTACCATTTGAAAAAGATTATATATATCTACTTTTAAAGATCTCAGATAGGGCCTACTTTTGCATAGGGGCCCAGGGTCTCAAAAAATATTCAGATATCTCTGGGTCCAGGGTCTCAGAGTTAAGGCTTCCCTGCCTGTAGACCAATCCTTCCTGTCCACACACACAGACCTCTTTCATTTTTTTAATTATAATTTTACAATTAAAATTAAGCTTCATAACTTTTTCCAATTTAACAATTTAAATCCCTATGTAAGATATATTTAATAAGCTGTCGTTCTTTCTTTATCATAACCTCATCGCATGAAAGGAATTTTTTTAAAAAAAAGCAAACAATATCTTTTAATTTTATGTTCTCCTCTCGCTTCCTCACAGAACTTTTAAAAACCACAAGAAAGGCAAAACGTTGACTTTACCATTGAGAAATT